>VZTE01005907.1:578842-601841 GCA_013397775.1 Eulacestoma nigropectus
GGGGGGTGGGGGTGTTTGAAGGCAAACAATCACTTCATTAAAAATTTAAATGGGAAAAACTCAGTGAATGAATACTTCTGGGGAAAATGAAGAATTTTTACACTAGTGATTAGGATTAGGAGCCAGACAGGGGAAAACCTTCTCCCTCATGTTCCTGCAAAGGAGGCTGCGGGTAAGGACCAAACTGGCATCTATTCCCCTTGGTGAATCTCACAGGAAAAGCTACACCCTCTTCACAAGTTTCTTACCTTTAACAGAGACAGCAGATTAACAGGTCTGAGAATTACCACAGGCCTAAGGATGGCCCCTATGGTCAGTGACAGGTCTGGTGAGGCAGAGCTTGTCTTTCAGCACGTTGTCTAACTTAGTAGTCCAACACCTCACAGTCCGACACACATTTATCTTCACGGCAGACCAGCCAGGGCCAAGTTTTAGGTTATAAGTAGGCAAGATGTTCAGAGGTACTTGGGAGCCTTCAGAACACCTGTTTTGAACCTAAAATGGATGCAGCCATCACTCTTAGAGTCCAGATACCATTGGGAAGAGGGACTTGGAGTGCTCATTTTGCAGGCAACCGTCCTCTTCTAGCTGTGCATATTTTTAAGCAACTGCATGGCCTGATGGGATGGTTTAGCTCACTGATCTCTCTGAAAACTGGTGGGTTTTGATCTATTTTTGATACTTTGAAGGGCTACACAAATCCTGGCTTTCGTGTAATGTAGAGGAAGGTCAGGACAACCTCTTTCTACTGCCCTGCAGTCACAGGGTGACTTAAACCACCCATTCAAGCACACCTCATAAAAATTGTCATTCATGTATCCAAGCCCACCCAGAAAGTCCAGCATAGCAGAGGGGCTTGAACTTAGTTTCTGGGTGGGAACCCATAACTTGTGGCCCTTCCTAGGTTCTCCATTGGCTGAAACCCCACCGTGTCACATCAGGACAGAGAGGTCACGTACTTCTGCCGCTCCCTTGCCCACCTCTGGACCATTTCTTTGTGTTTAATCCCCTTTGAATTCATGGGGCAGCTTGACTGCCCCAAAATACATCATCACATGCCACTTAGCAGCACCATGCTGCCAACATCATTGCTGGTAAAAACCCACCAGCTCTGATGTGCCACGCTCCCATCAAAAGAGGCTCTGGGAGGAAGAAACCGTGTGTTTCCTTTAACCTACAATAAAGTGAAGCAGTTCAAAGAGCTGGAAAAGGAGGTTAACAATCTCTTTGAAATGTGGTTCAAATTCCCAGCATGGCCCCAGTCAATTATCAGCAAGTGCTGTGACACTTCTACTGCTAACGAGGAAGAGGAGGGAGGGGAGCATGTGGTGCAGAGGTCCAGACAGGCAGCAGCAGGGATTAAAGGACATCACCACGGTGGTGGTGGGAAAGTTACCAGGATTTTTTTCAGGCTGATTAACCCTTCTGTGGCACACCCAGACCACTGGAATGGGTGAAGCTGGGCAGGGTGGCAACACATTCCCCTGCCCAAACCCCTTGGTGTCTGGCAGGGCCTTTTGGAGGGATGCACAGCACCTGGCACAGCGGGCTGCTGCTTTCTGCAGGGTGTTCCTCTGTGGCAGCATGAACAACTTTTATTTCAATCCCATCAATGAAAGGCGGTGAGTGCAGGGGTGGGGATGGGGCAGGAGGGGGGTGGGTTTGTTTTGGCGCTGAGGATGGGCGCACACAGGCATACAAATGCTGGGAGACAAAGGCTGCGATTAAGGGCCGGTACTCCGGTTCCCTGCTTATTACAGGAAAGGATTTATCTGATGGCCTAGTTTCAGCTCCAATTTTCCATCTTTTAATCAGGTTCCCAGGTCTGCTTGTCCACTCAAAAACAGAAGGAAGAGGAAATCTCAGGGTGATGAAGCAGTAATAGTACTCTCTAAACATGCATGGGTCAGAGGGTTTTGCTGCCCCAAAACTTTCCTAGGAGGCAGATCTCAGGGCAGGCAGAAGGATTATGCCCAGCCATGCAGCATTATTTTCTGGCATGGCAAGAGTGCATCTGTGCTTTCCCGCCTGACCAAGCCAGGGTTGTGTGAAACAAACGTGCTGGAAATAAAAACCTTCTGCAAAATGGAAAATGCACAGAGGAGCAGCTATTTTTAAAAGGGACAGCACCTACTGCTGTTATGAAGTCAGTCACATAATCAGTCAGCAAGGGACTTCTGTGGGCTGACAGCTGACAGCCAGGAGAAACGTCTCCAGCAGACTGATGAGAAGAAAATGAGAGATTTTGGGTACTGAGAGGTGCATGTTTTCTAATAAAGAGAAGAATTCCTGTCCTGTGCTGCCATGGGCACAAGGCAGATAGGAGGAAGTGACCCTCACTCTCTTTGCCCACATGCTGGAAAGGAGGGATGAGATGCTGATAACTCTCCAGCAGACAGAACACCACAAGCAAATGCCAGCTCAGTCACTTCTGCCTCCTTCCTAACCCAGCCTAGCCCTATTGCTGAGCCTCTGCTGAGGTTTTCCTGCTTCTAAAAATGTTGAGCCTCTAATTAAAACGCCCATCTTGCTTGCCAGGGCAAACATATCCGGCCGCAGAGCTGAGCTGGTTGTGGAGACAGCCAAAGCTTGCAGCTAACCAACCTGGCTGGCTTTCCTGGCATGGCTGGCTGTTGATGCCTGACACCAGGTGTCCATCACACCGTGTTATCAAGCTGACAGAAAGCTTGAATGAGGGCCTCTTCAACTTATCCAAGCCTGAAGCCCCCATGTGCCCTCCCTCCTCTGTGGGGACATCAGTGCTGTTTCAGGTGTTCGTGCCCCACTGGTGCAGAGGGGACACACATGGGCACTGTGAGGGCTCTTGTTGCTGGTAGAGGCTTGCCTGTTTCTTCCCATTCAGAGGACTTTGGAAAGGCTGTTTAAATAAGAAATAATAATCAAAACAATATTTTAATTGACAATAATTTAAATAATAAATTAAGTCATTGATTAAATAATGAATAAAAATCAGTAGCAAAATAAGATGTCAAGGCAAGGGGGCAAAGCAGTGCTGGGAAGGACAAAGTCTAACACAGTGCTGGAGCATCACATATATGGGGCATTCACAAGTAAGTGGTAGAATACAGCTTCAAACCCATGGGTCCCAGGACAGTGTCCTTCCCCAGGAGAGGAGGACATTCTCCACCACTTTGACTGAGCCCACACCCCAGGACAGAAGTGATTCCATCCCAAAGGAGTGTGGCGGTGTAGCCTCATGGTTACAGCCTTGTGGTGGATACCAGAGGAGCAGTCATGTCTAATGGTTGGTGGTGGCTTTTCCCCTACAGTCCATAATAGTTCTGTGAGCAAGATTTGGCCTTCTCACACCCCAGGCAATTGTCTGACTACCTTGTACACCATCCTGAAGGATGGGGCATTTTGG
The DNA here is from genome assembly GCA_013397775.1 of Eulacestoma nigropectus. Classification (NCBI taxonomy): domain Eukaryota; kingdom Metazoa; phylum Chordata; class Aves; order Passeriformes; genus Eulacestoma; species Eulacestoma nigropectus. The sequence goes on from VZTE01005907.1 coordinate 582,228, forward strand.
GGAAACAGATAAAGAACCAACAGCCTCTTCCGGGCAGCCTGAAAATCTGCCTGCCTGGATGGAAGATGCAGTTGTTCCTTCAGGCTTGGGAGGAACAGGAACACTGCAGCTTCCCAGAGGCAGTTTCCTCAGCGGGTCTCTGATTGCACCATGTTTATACACAGCACCAAGAAGCATTTTAAATTTGCTATTTAAGAGCAGGAAGACCCCCTCCAGAGAGGTTTCTGTTTATTCTTTAGGTGCAATGGCTCTGCATGGTCTTAGCCCTCTGTGCAGCAGCCCCAGCTCCTCAGAGGAGGGTGCTGAGCCTGGATTACATGTATCTCACTGCCAGAAGCTCTGTGGTCTGGCACTGTTCAGCTTTCTGTGCTGTGGCATCGCTTCTGCACCCCTTTTCTCCCTTCCACCCCCACAGAATCATAGAATCCTTAGGGATGGAAAAGACCTCTAAGATCATCAAGTTCAACCCTTAAACCAGCACTGCCAAGTCCACCATTAAACCGTGTCCCTAAGCACCAAATCTACATGTTCTTGAACACTTCCATGGTCTTGTGGTCTCTCCCTACATCACCCTCCCTGCTGCAAATCCAGCCTTTCAATACTAGCAGACCATGTCCCAGATTGGTCAAATCCATGAAGAGATCTCCACCTGCTCCACAAGCTTTGGAGCAGGTCCTGGAGCGGGGAATTTGTACTACGTACTCTGTGCTGCTTCACTGCCACATATTCCTAATTTCCTTCAAGTCAACCAGTGAAGCTCTCAAGCCTTTCCATCACTGAAGAGCACAGTGAGCCAAGCACCATGGGACAAATCCTGCCCCCAGTTTGGAGATGCAGCACCCGTGAGGGTGGTGGGGATCAGCAGAGCAGGGAGACAAGATGTGTCGCACTTCAGACCCAGAGACAGCTGCCACCCGCTCAGCACTAAAACAATAAATCTGGGGGATATGGGTTTATTCTCCTCTAAATCACTTTATTATGTTGTGGGTAATCACAAAGCCTTACAATGCTGCAGAGGTTCTTTTAAAAAAACAAACACAGCGACAGTATTTGCCAGCTTTTGCTAAGACTAGTGTAGCTAGCAGCTAGCATGAGATTACACAAGGAAATCTTGCAGTCTTCAATTGGATTGTCACATTGGGTTTTAAATTTACCACAGTGCTGTAAAGACAGAAACTTGGACAGTAGGTGATAACCCTAATGTTTCATCTATGTACAGACTTAAAAAATTAAACAACTTTTTTTTAAAAAATACATTTTCTGCCAGCAGAAAATGATTCTCTTAAAAAGGAAAGATCCAGTAAAACCCCCACATCTTTCCTCACAAACTGTCCCTGTCTTGCAGTGCAGTTTGTTCCTGTTCCCCTCCAGATCTCTGCCCACAGGCAGCCGCATTGCCTTTTTAAGATAATCAACATGTTTCCTGTGATTGTGAAGGCTGGTCAAGCATTGCAAAGGCTCAGTAGAAGGGAAAAATCCCCAAAACTGAAGGAAGGGGTAAAAATCCCACCCTAGGGTCCCCAAACAAATTATTGAAATAGAGATAGGTAGAAATGTGGGAGTATTTCAGTACCAAATTTCAGTATCCAAAGTTAGGTTTTGACTCTGACTTTTATGGAGTCAGTGGGTTTGGGCAACAAGATTTCCACTTTCAAAGACTTTGGCAGTGTGAGGACAAAACCTGAGCTTCTCCCAGCACTCCCAAGGACAGTTGTGAGATGAGTGTATATCTGCATCACCTTTACATGGATCTCCCTCAATCAAAGTTTGAAGGTGGCCCTGATGCAGGGCTGGGTTTAGAGACCAAACCGCAGATCAGCTCGAGTGGGACCTCCATCCACAACATCCCATTCCCCCAGGCAGAGCGTGCCAGATGTGGACCAGGCCTCAGCAGACACCTCCATTGCTCCTATAAGCAAATTGAAGGCTTCACACAGCATTGAGCCATGCTGTGCTGCCTTCTCCCACTTCCTTTTAGACTGGAGAAAAAGAGGGTCCAGAGGGGTTCCCCTTTGCCAGCATTTCAGCAATGGAGGAAAAAAAATATGAGTAAACCTTTGAGGACCAGGCTTTTTATCAGATTTCTGTTTATCAGATTCACTTGGGAACCAAGGACCTGTGTGAGTGAAAGAAAAGCCACAACTCTGGAAAAAAACCCCGAAGATCTTTTCTCCGATAAGCAAAGTGCTCTGGGGCCACAAGCATCAGTGTTAATTCTTTCCCTGGCATGTTCTCAAGCGTGTTTTGGCACTGGATGTTGCCTCACATATGCCCAGATGAGCTGCAGATGTTGTGTTCAGATGGGGAATGTCATCTTGGAAACAACTTACTCTCATATCCTCTAGGTCTGTGTCTTGGTTTGATAAGGTTATCAAGAAAGAATCCCTGTCAAAGTTTCCTTCCAAGCTTCCCCAGAAAGGAAGGAAGGATTCTTTTCAGGTTGTTTTTTTTTTCTTTTTTTTTTTTCTGAGCTAGGCTACATGATCTCTTCCCTTTGCAACCTCCTTCATCAAGGGCTAGTTCCTGGATGAGATGTGGCTGTTAGCAGACCCCTCTGCTTCCCCTCCTCTGCTGCACATCATCTCTGACCAATGGCTCACTAAAGTTGAAAAGACAAGAGGTTGCCAAAGCTGGACCTAAGTTAATTAGACATGAAAAGGATCAAGGTGGGAAAACAAGGAGAAACTGGTGGGAAAATTTCTTGACTTAGTGTTTGTTGCTTACCTATGCAAATAACATGTAAAACCCAGCACATTAGGTGCACCCTGTATTCAGGTTTGTCTGGAAATATTTCGTCGAGACTGAAAGTGCATGACAGAGAACAGGGTGCTGCTAATGAAGGCAACATCCAGAAGGCACATTTTGGGGAGTAATAATTAAAAGAAGGATGATGCATGAGTTTGTAAGCAAGCAGCTACAGAGCCGGTACATTTTGGTGTGTGCTCTGCAGAGATGTAGCTTTGCTCCTACAAAGGTGTCTGAGGCATGAAGGGCTTGCTCCAGACTAACTGTTCTGCCCTGGGACCCGCAGAACAACTTGTCCCCTCATCGTCCAGCATCACTGCTCTTGAGCCAACAGGATGAGTGAGGACCTCGATGCACCGGGTAAAATCTGGAGCCTGCAGACAATGCGGGCCAAGATTTGAGAATTTATAAAATCCACAATCAATCAACTATTGGCAAATACAAATATATAAATTATTGACAGTTTTACAAAAGGCACACCGCAAGCCATCTCAGTCCGACACCTGTACAAATCCCATGGCTCCCCCACCCTCCCTGCCCCACCCCTTCTTCTCCCCAGCTTTCATCACGAAACATAAGGTGCTGCTGCTACAGACCCTTGGCTGTCATGGCAACTGAGGACTTCTTTTTTGGTCAGCCCAATTTGTCGGTGGTACTGTCCTTCTTTGATGGTCTTAAGACACTGTATGTCCTTCCCTAAGGTGATGCTTTTGATGGAAGGCAGGTATTTCAGCAAAGTCTTTGGCAAGGATGACACGCCTGTCCCAGAGAGGTTGAGCTCTTGTAGGGAGTTCAGACCAGAGATAACTTCAGCGGTCAGTGACTTCAAGTTGGGATTGTTGGATAAATCCAGAACCTGGAGTGCTTGGAGTTCCTTGAAGCTGTGAGGAGATAACTCCCTAAAGCCATGCAAGCCACTGAGGGATAAATGAATCAACTCCTTCAGCCCCTTGAAATCTCCTTTCTCAACCTTAACCAGAGGGTTTCCATCAAGATTTAAATATCGGAGAGGAATGCCTTGAAGGTTTGGTACAGACGTTAGCCTGTTTCCAGAAAGATGTAAGTTCTGGATGTTAGGGATGCTCTTTTCATGGTTCCTTGTTATTGTGCTGAGCATATTATTGGATAGATCCACATTCAGGGATTTGCCTTGACCTTTTGAAGCAAAAATGTCCATAGCTATATCCAAAAGTTTGTTATTGCTCAAATCTATGTCACCTAGAGGAGAACTGGAGAAACAGTCCTCCGGAAGGACTTCCAGGGAGTTATGACTCAGGTCCAAGGACTCCAGGTACCGAAGCCTGGAGAATGTTGTGGAGGAAATCTTGGCAATTTTGTTGTAGCTCAGGTCGAGACTCACCAGGGTGGTGTATCCAGGGCCAGTAAGCATCGATTCATTTATTGTTTCCAGTTTGTTTGATGATAAATCCAAGTAGGAGGTATCCAGAGGGATTGGGACAGGAACAATGTGTGAGCCTATTCCACTGCAGTCCACCTTGGTCAAGCTAAAGCTGTCAAAGAGACCAAAGGTTTCCACTTCACAGTGGCAGCCAGGGAAGCAGGTTTTGATGGTACCAAAACAAGGAAGGAGAAGCAGCAAATTGAACCACACCAGGAAATGCATTGTTCTCCTGGAAAACAAGACAAGACAAAACCAGATTTAACTGCTGTAGAAATTACTTTATGAAGGATGTGTAACTGTTTGACTTATGCAGTCTTGCCCTTTCTCTTTACAAAGGGAGAGATTAAGCATACCCTTAAATAACATGGATATCCCAAAGACTTTGTCTCTCATGTTATGAAACCCAGTGGGAACTTAATGGAGGAAATAAATTGGGTCAGCAGACTTTACAGATATAACCAAGTTAAGACAAAACTGGAAATGGGCTGTAAGAACAGTAGGCTGCCTTAAAGCATGATCTATCAAACATATATGCTTTTAACTGGACCATGGAAAAAGCAAAATGACAGCTCAAACACTCAGTCACCTGGCAAACTTCAGCACACAGAGGTCCTTCATGTCAGGGCATCCCTGTGAGATTTGGGAGCACTGACTTCAAGATACTGCTTGGACAGGTTGGAGAAATCATTTAGGCTGTGGGAGCCTTAGGTGTCTAAAGGCCTTATTGGGAGAGGAGAAACCAAAGTTCCATTCAAATTTCTTACAGGCAACAGCATCCTCAAAACAACATCCAGGATGAACAGCTGAAAAGGCCACCTCCTTATTGCCCAAGTGGACATCACATCTCCCCTGCTTGGACTTCAGATGCAAATTTAGAAGTTTTTAGGTAGGTAAGATAATGGATTTGTATCAGGAGGCTAAAACCAGCTCTTCTTGGCCTGGTGGCAGCTCCTACCAGAGCAGAGGAACCAAGGTGTGTTCAGTCTAACCCAGCCTTTGCTGTGGTGGGCCCAGCCCCCTGCACAGTGGAGACAGAAAATTTGCTTCATTTGGAGTCTTTGGGGAGCCTCTGCTAATTACATTAAGTATTCTCTCTGATTAACAATGCCAGCAAGCAAAGAGTTGTCTCCACCGCTTTGGTTTTGACCCTTCTCCCTCCAAGACATTTCTTTCCTTCCAAGATCTCACACAAGAGAGGCAGAGAGCTGATCTGCACCCCCCAGCTTTGCTGAACCTCTTCAGATCACATCCTAACATCTTTTCCACACAACAGTGGGAAACAGCAGCTGCACGGTTTCAGGAGACGGCCAAAAGAAGCCTTAGCTCTGCGTCTCTGGAGAGGGTAAACAGGAGCATGTCAGCATCCTGCGGGTCAGCAGAGGCAGCAAGGACTGTCCTCACTGGTCTCTATTGAGTCATGGGTGATGACTCCTTGTGCCTTACAAACAAGGTCTCCAGAAGGCTGGAAACAAAAAATCTCTCCAAACCAGACAGGCAGATCCATCAGCACTGGTCCTTGGCTGCACTGCTGGCCATAAACAGACACTCATGTGCCAACTGCTCATTTAACAAGAAAAAAGTAAAAGAAATCCCCTTTAAATGAATGTTCCCATCCCCACCTCAGCCTCCCTGCTCTCTACTCTTACCTTTCCGACCACTGTTCAAAAGCACTTCATTAACTTCCTTGCAGTATCATCTTTCCCACGCACCCTTTGATCTGGCTGAGATTCCTTCCTCACAGCCCTTGCACCTTCCCAAGACCATTTCCTAGAAATGCACACTTCATCTCCCCTCACCCACCCCTTGTCATCAGTTTCTCTCCCTTTTCAGCACGACCTTCTTGACCCTGCTCTCATTCCCAGGACACTGACTGGGGACTACTTCCAATGAGCAAAAGAAGTGCAAAGGGGGAGAAATGTTGCAAAAATACTGTCCTGATCACTGATGTGAGTTGTATGGCAGTGTCTCCCAGACCTCCTGCAAGTAGACAGCAGAGATTGGGACTCTGGCCAAATTGCCTGCAACTAAACCATTGCTGAAGGCCAACTCATAATCCTCCAGGGTCCATTATTCTATAGAAACAACAGAAAATTGGTAAGATGAGCCCTAGTCTCAGCCTATCTCAGCTGTTTCTTGAGAAAACACATACGTGTGCAGAGGGGACTCAGTGGGTAGGGCTCTTCTCTGCAGACACATTCCCAGATACCCCTTTCCTAATGACATCAAGGCTGATCCCCTCTGGTTCTGTGCAGACAGATATAGCTTTCTGCCTTCTGCAGTCCCTCCTAAAATAAATACTACACTTTTTATTTTTTCATGAAGCTGCATTTGGATTGCACTGAAATGTTTTATTACCAGGGGCAGTTAAAGCAGTGGGGAGCTCCTTGTAAACTAAAACTGCAAAACCTCAAATGTTAAATGTCTCATGTACAGGGAAGTACCCACATCAGTGTCAGCCCAATCTACTGGTATTTCTTCTCCAAAATTCCACCCAGTGGCTATTCCCACTTGATGTCGCAACATGGAAAGCCCCTCTCAACTTCTCCTTCAAAAGTGCAGTTCAGTTCCTCATAGAATTGTTTTAGCTCTGGGGGGAGCTGGATCATAGACCAGGAAGTCCAAACACATCAGTGTGAAATTTTACTTTCTGAGCACTGCTAAAACCTTCATGGGCTCTTTCTGGGGCATCTGAACAAAAGTAAGAGAAAAAAAATCCAAAGCCCTAATTTAACTGGGAACAGACTTTTAATAGGGCCTGTAGTGATAGGACAAGGGATAATGGTTTTAAACTAAAATAGAGGTGACTTAGACTAGATGTAAGGAAGAAGTTTTTTGTGATGAGGGTGGCAAAACACTGGCACAGGTTGCCCAGAGAGGTGGTAGATGCCACATCCCTGGAAACATTCAAATCCAGGTTGTATGGGGCTCTGAGCAACCTGACCTAGTTCAAGATGTTCCTGATTATTGTGGGGAGTTGGACTGGATGGCCTCTAGACGGTCTATTCCAACCCAAACTATTCTATGATTCTATGAATTGAGAGGAGAATGAAAACCAGTGCTGAGCTTTGATATGCAGCCGCTCAAACCCTTTTGACAGGGGAATTCCCTTCCTGATCAGTCTCAAAAATGATTGCCAGAAGTGGGCAGATACAGTGACTCCCACTGCAACATCCATCACTCCAGCCAGTAGCAAAGACACAACATTACACAGCTGAAATGTGGTACACAAAGCTCAGCTGAAGTGTTTGCACAGCACCTATGGCCTCTTCTCTCCTCACAGCACTGCCACAAATTCTCCCTTACTGGCTCTGCAATTGCTTTGCAGATGGGATACAACCCAGTTAGAAACTCCCTTATGGAGCAGCATGGAGCATCACAGGCTAACATGCCACTTGGTTAATAGCTCTGACAAAAGATAGGAGAAATAAAGTTACTGGTCATCTTCCAGTCCAAGAAAGAGACTCCTGCATTGCCAGATAATCAGCAAAGAGCTTAGTCAGGTACAGGCATGTTTTATCATTGTGCTGAGCAATCGATAGCTCTCTTTGAAATGGGGAAAGAAACACGCCACAGGCATTTACAGTTCTGTGTACAGTGTGTATTTGAAACTGCACCAAAATGCCTTTGGATTGCTGCCCATGACCTGCTTTGCTGATAAAGGCAGGAAGCCAAAGTATCCCCTTGTAAAAGGAAGAGGAGTTATCCTCTTGCAGCACTGAGGAGATTCATCTAGGGAAACACCGTGAACAAGAAACCACCAGCACCGTCACCTAAGATAGTGAGGGGAAAGTCACCAGGAGAAAGCAGCCCACTCTGGGGCTGGTTCAGCCATGTCCTCTTCCTTTCCATGGCTGTTGAGGTGTGGAGAGATCCCAGTGATAAGATTTGGCTGTCTGGCAGCTCTAAGGGGCTTGTTATACCCTCTGATTGCAATAGGAGCTGCTGGGGGTACAGCATCATCCCCCACGTTTCCGGTGCCTGTAGTGACTGCTGGGCTCTGGTCTCTATATCTTGCTCGTCCTTTCTGCCGGGCAAGTACTCTGAGAGAACCCTAAGGAGACCCCGTGGTGGTTAATGGAGCCAGTGTTGGACCAAGCTCCTGGCAGGGTGCCAGCCTTCTTCCCAGATCCCACATCTCTCCTTGAGCCTGTAGATGCCCTTATGCCTTCTCCCTGCTATGCTCATCCACTGCAGTGCTGTGTGGCAAGACTCACACAGAAAACCCACACTGAGGTTTCCCAGCCAAAAACCCCCCAACATTAAAACCAGACTGCAGAGGAATCCCAGGTCTCAGCTGATGCTCAGGGAGTGAGGTGGGAGAGAGGAAAGCTTTACTACGGTGTTGTTGCAAATTCCTGATTCTCACTGCACTTGATTTCTTCCTTCTCCTCTCCCTTAAAGACTTTTCTCATTGGGAAGAGCAGCTGGCACATCCCTCCCTGGATGAAAGCCCATTGCTCGGGGACTGGTCCCCCTCTTCGGGAATGTGGATGTTAAGAGGATGCTACCTAGGCTACCTCCAGTTGCCCTGGCAACCATCAAGCTGGAATTCCCCATGGCAAAAAATCAATTACTAATTAAAGAAATAATACAAGGGGAGGTGTTTTAAAGTTTGCTGTTTGATGGAGTCAGGAAACAGCTGCCCCATTCTTCATTCCTTCAGCCTCCCTCAACATGCCCCTGAACAAAGCATCGGCTGAAATGCAGCTGGGGTTGGGGCTAAAGGCCCAAATTCACACAATGAAGCTTGAGGTACATGGGTAAGAAGTGCAAAAAAAAAACAAACCAAACCACCAGGGTGACTCTATGGTGGGGTGAAGAGAAAGAAATTGCTCCAGAAGGGGATGAAACCAACCCCAGACCAGACACATCCCTGGAGATGACCCTCTCTCTGTTGTCCGTGACGGAGTAGAATGACCAGTCTCCCTGGTTACTGCTTCCCATCCCGTTTTTGGCTGCATCTTCCAAGCCCTAGCCCCACACAATAACCAGGTGCACTTGGATGAACCAGTTCAGCTCACTCATCCAACAAAAACCCCTCTAATCTTTCTCTTCCCCTTTGTTTGGTCAGTTTTCCAACAAATTCAGGTGACCATCCACAGGGTTACCAGCTCTCACACAGGAGTGGGGAAAACAGAATCTGTCTTTTCCACAGCAGCCCCCAACTAGACCAGATCAGGTATGACATGAATCTGTAAGGCATGGTGGACAGATCCTGGTAATTTCCAAGTTTCTTGCCAGTATTAGTTCTGGATTAGCAGGAAATACAGCAAATTTCAAAGGAAAAAGGCAAAAAAGGAAGGACTGAAGTCCACTTATCACAAATAGAGTTGTTGTTCTAGCAAAGGACAGAAGAGTTGGACTAGCAATAGTATTTCAGGAGGAAAATTTTGGGATTGTCTTCTGTCTCTTGTATCAGCCAAGTAAAGAAATAAATGAAGTCTTCATAGCAAAGCTCACCAGGCCCACTTGGCTGCCAGCACTAATTGGGGTCAGGGGAAAAGGAACGTTATTGGAAAGTGAAGCAAGTGCATAGGTTATGATAGAGGACATAAATTCTCCAGACTGAAGGACAAAAAAAAAGGAAGTTAGCTCTTTCTCTTTTTAAATATCTTGGAGGCTAAGTGGCAGCTGGCACGCAGCTCCAGAGCACCAGAATGCTCCAGAGTTGCTTCTCAACAACAAAATTGCATAAGAGACCTTTCCCCCCCTTCTCCACCCGTTAATTATTCTGTAAAATTAGAATAATTACCAACTAAAGTGCAGCACTAGCAGCAGCTACACTTTTCCAGTGTGGACTCTCCCGGCTGAGCCCAAATGACGCCACAGATGCAATCGCGGTCGGGTCTCCAGATCCCACGTGCCAATTTGAGCAGGCAGCAAAACTAGCTCAAACCAGCCCACAGCCAGAGACCATTAAACCCTTACTGCAGACACACACCCCTCTCATAATAAAGAGGCTGCTGCTGACAAGGTTACTCTTTTTTTGTTGTTGGTTTTTCTCATGTGGATCTATTGAAAGTAAAGGTCATTCAGGCTTTTGCTTCGCCTGCTTCAGACCGTCTCTTCCCGCAGAAGGGTTCCCCACACAAATGCTGCAAAGAGCTCTCGATAAATATTATTAAACCCCACAAAAAATTTTTGATGTAAATGGGAATAGTGTTTTCTGACCCGCTTGTTACTTTTTCTTGTTTGCTGGTTTTGGAGGCACTTTGCAAACAGTCCTGGTTTTATACTCAGAGTTTGAGACTTCTTGGGTTTAGGGAGGCAAGAGCTAATAGGAATCCAAGAAGTATCTGGGTTTTGTGTTTGATCCTGCATTTGTTAGATGGGTTTGGGAGAATTCAGTGGAGTCACTCTAGGTGTCAGTGCCAGCAGGGTGAGAATCAGTTCCTTGGCTCTTCCAAGTTGCAAGTGATTTCATGGAGGCTTCCATCAGGAGACATTGCACAAGTTACTTTTGGGGGATAAATTATTACCCTTCACTTTGCACTCATGGTTTTATCAGTGGGAACTGATAAAAACTGCTTAGAACAGCAGAGCTATCCCAGATTTTCTAATAGGATGTAAAGACAGGGATATGCAACCCCACTTCCCTCACTAGTGCATGCAAGCATTAGGATGAGGGGAAGCTCAGCCACTGGGGTGGTGACTTTAGCCCTTATGACTCAGTGTAAAGGGACACCAAGGGCTTGAGCAGGAGCAAAAAGGCACCCTGCAGGTGCCTGAATGCTTTTTGCTCCATGTTCCTGCTCCCTGGGAAAAATCAGAATGAAATGCAAGGAATGCCAAAGAAAAGAAGAAAAGGTTTTGCTATGAATTCCTTTATGCTTTAATTATTTTGCCTGGCAAGATCGTGGAGCAGATCCTCATGGAAACTTTGCTAAGGCACATGGAAAATAAGGAGGTGATTGGTGACAGCCAACATGAATTCACTGAGGGCACATCCTGCTGGACAAATTCCACGGCTTTCTATGACACAGCTACAGTGTTGGTGGATGAGGGAAGAATTACTGACATTATCTACCTGGCTTTGTGCAAAGCATTTGACACTGATCCACGCAACATCTTAGTTTCTACAGAGAAACATGGATTTGATGGGTGGATGGTTCAGTGGATAAGGAATTGGCTGGACAGTCACACTCAAAGAGTTAAAGTCAACAGCTTGATGTTCAAGTGGAAACCAGTGAGCAGTGGAGAAACTGGATAAACAGAGACAAGATGCTACTTCCTGATCTGGACAAGAACCCCATTGCTCTGCATCAAGTGTGTCTTTGCAAGACTTAAATCTCACCAAACCCCGTGGAATAAGGGTTGTAGACAGCCAGAAGGGGCAAAGAATGAAAAAATAAGACACCATTCCACATTTTTCCCAGATCTTAGTTATCTCCATTGGTTTTCTCCTCTCTGGACATAAATTGCTGAGCCAAAACTGCAATTACTTTCCACCATGCTCTCCATCCTTTAGGGAGATTTTTGTAGATGTTACAGGGAATGAGATTGATAAGATTAGCAAGGGCAAAGCTAAATTAAGCATCAAAAGCATCAAAAGCATTTCACAACTCCAAAGGCAAAGCCAAGCAGTCCCTCAACCCACCACATGGGCTGCAGAGAAGACGTGGGACTGATCTAGAGGGAACCCAGCACCTCCAAACCCTACAGCTCCATACTATGGGTCTGTTTTCAAACATAGAATCATTTAGGTTGGGAAAGACTTCTAAGATCATTGAATCCAACTGTTAACCCAGCACTGCCAAATTCACCACTAAACCATGTCCCCAAGTGCCACATCTGAGCATCTTTTAAATATCTCCAGGGTTGGTGACTCAATCACTTCCCTGAGCAGCTTGTTCCAATGCTTGACAACCCTTTCGGTGAAGAAATTTTCCCTAATTTGCAACATAAACATCCCCTAGTGCAGCTTGAGGCTGTTTCCTCTTGTCCTATTGCTTGTTACTTGGGAGAAGAGACTGAAACGCTTGCTAGACTGAAAGTCTCTGCTCTAGTTTTTTTTTTAATGTAAAATGTAAAAAAAAAGAAAAAATCCTTTATTTAATAAAGAAATGGAAAGACTTATTAAAATAAACTTTGTTACAACTGTTAATGTCACAATTCCCATCTGTTTTGCAAGAGGCCACAGATAATTTATCACCCTAGTGCTTAAACAGCTAGTAGTTTATTCCACTTGTGCAATCTTCCCCCTCTGGCATCCCTCATTCCCCTTGGAGGAGGAAATCAAGGTGTGGGGTGGTGTATTTTGGGATCTGACAAAAGGAAAACGTGTGCAGGCAAGTCTGCCAGCCCATACAGTAACTTCCAGCTCATTTGCATCCATGGCTGAAACACAATTTCTGCCACACTGAGAGCTTCATGCCTTGAAAAGATACATTTGTGAGGGAAGAGCAGCCCAACTCCAGGGAATTTTGCCTCAAATGGGATAATGTTGGTGCCACGTCCAGCAAAGGAAAATTAGGAATTAAATCACCATGGCATCGGGATTTGCACAAAATTCCCTCTTCTCTGCTCAGCCCAGAAAGCTGTCAGCTTAATAGCAGTTTATTTCCAGGTGGAGGAATTAATCTCCTGTGGCTTTTGAAAGCAATTTTGCTCTCCAGCCTCAAGTCAAGCTGTGCTTGTGCCCAGAGGGGGCATTCCCGAAAGGAAATTGTTTGCCAGGCCTCCTGAGTGGCTGGGGGCAGGGAAGGCAGGTGTTGGTGTAGCACCGGGAGGGATTCATAGGGATTCCTGGGAGCAGGCAGGATGTGAGTATCCCAGCCCCACCATTGCCTCCTGGCTCTACCAGCTGCAGGACTGCTCAAACTGGAGCTTTGGCAGCCACAACTGGTTCCCAGCAGCCCGGGGTGCACGGAATCAGTCAAACAGGTGCCTGCAAGGGAGGTAAGAGCTCAGGACTTTCTCCTGTTCTAGAATCACTTCTGGCATGAACACCCTGAATTCTTTTACCCCTAACAACTCCTATTTCTCGTCCTCCCCTCCCTGCTTGTTAACTGTGAGCATTTCCAGGAGCAAGAGGCCTCACTATCCTGGCACTCACTGAGTATAAGAGAGACCTCGTCTCAGCCAGGAACACAAATATTTTCTCAACCATCTCAAACTCAGCCCGAACAGAATTTTTATCATAGCGACAAGTCCCAGAATGGGAGGTCTCCGTTATTTTGGCACAAACTCGGGAACAGACCAGCCCTTCACACGATGCTTCATAGCCAAAGGAGAGGTTTACACAGAGTTTTATGCCAGTCCTAACATATTTTGCTGTAGAAAGACCTGGTGAAGCTAACCTGGTGAAGCTACCTGCCCCATCACCTCCAGTGCCCAAGAACTCGCTGTGAGGCACAAAGGGAGCCTGCGAGTACCCAGGCTTTACCCAAATCACAGCAATAACCTTGGGAGGATTAAACCCTCCTTCTTTCTTAACTAGTCAATTACTGAAAGCGAAAACGATCCCAGCAAGCTTCTCCTAGAGCCTCAGCCCTTGGCAACGCACACCTGACAGCCAACCCCAGACAGTTCCTGTGCTGGCTCCTGCCACGGTGATACTTTTTTGCTGCACTCCAGCTCCCAGAGACATGATATAATTCCAGAGGAATGCACTCCAGGATGAACACCATATGCCAGCGAGGAACGTTAAGAGGTGCAGCACGGGGAGAGGAAACCTCCTACCCACAACAGAGACTTCTTGGTTTTAGCTGTTAAAAGAGCTGATCAGCTGTGTCACTGTGCCCAGCTGGGAAATGCCACATGCCATGCATATCCCTGGGATGTCATGTACCATGTTCCATGCCAGGGAAGTGCAGGTTGCAAGGATCCACCAGCAGCTCTCTGGTCAATGAGGGAAAGGTATGATGCCTATGGAGGTACCCCACATCCCTGACCTGGATTGCTTCCAGTCTCCCCAGAGGGCTGGCCTGAGCTGCAGAGAGACCATGCTGCATGGGTGGATATGGATGGGTTCCCCTGGAGACGATGAGCTAGGCAGGGGGAAGGAAGCAAAAAAGAGGATGGAGGAGAAGGTGATACATCCCAGGGTGATGCCTCTGCTCTTCCTAGTGAGACACATCCCACCAAGGGCAAACAACTCATCACAGCCCCATCAGCCTGTACCTCTAATGGCTTTCCAGCTCTTTCTGCTTGAATCGTAGAATCATTAAGGTTGGAAAAGACCTTTAAGATAATTGAATCCATTACAACAGAGATGGCTGCAGATCAGGTCCAAGTGCTGCCTCCAATGGCATGCCTTGGTCATGGTGCAGCCAGCACTGGAAAAAAATCATGAGAAAGCAGAGGGAAAAGAAATTCAACCTGGCTAGGCAACACCTCCAGCCTTGGCAGAAGGATTTTAAGAGGACCCTATGCAGCTTTAGCTCTCTGAAAGGCAGCAGCTGCCAATCTTCCTTCTCCTAGCAGCCCTGTGGGGCTGCTGATATCGGTAAGGAAGGGCAAAGAGAGGAGACTGGGAGTTAAGCAGCGTGCCCCTTGGCACTGCTCCAGCTGGCCCAGGGATTCTTTGTGGGCTTTTTATTTATTTTTGTGGTTGGGGTTCTTTTTCCATGCACAATAATCTCTGGGCCCCTTTGCCGTCTGTGGCTCTCAGCGTGCAGCTGCAGACCCTCCACTGAGGAGATAATAAATACAATCCTGGCCATTATTGTTGCAAACAGCACAGCTGGAGGCTCCCATCTCATTCCCCTCATGGCCTTTCTTCACCCCCCCCCCCCAATAGTTCTTGCATCGTGATGCTGCAAACAATGAGTGCCAGTGAAACTGCTCAGTAGAGCATCAGCTGGGGCTTCAGGAGCTGCCCCCAACCCCAGGGAAGCACGAGACATTTACTACACCCAGTGGGTCTCCTACAAGGTTTGGGAAGGGGGGATTTGAGGAGGGGGAAGGGGTGTAGGTAAAGCTGATAAGGGGTTTACCAGCAGTGCATCATGCCCACCATGATTCCCACTGCAGATGATGCTTCACTGCCCCCATGATGTGTGGTTATCTCCTCAGCTCTTTTCCTCCCCTCCTTGGCCCGGGATCCTCCAGTCCATCTTGGCTGGTGCAGGATTTTGGAAAAAAGATCATCTGAAATGGGTTGGGAGAGCCATTTCCCCAGCAGGACCAATTTCTCACCACTGATGCTACCATGAGTTGCCATTTGCGTGCCTCAGTTTCCCTCCTGACACTTTAAGGATGACTAGCACTAGGTCCGAGAGGTGTTCACTCCTGTGTGGGGATGGGGGTACCATCCCCAGGTTTAAGTCCCACCAGTTTACCTGGGAAGGGAGCACAAGCCAAGATGGCCTGGTCTCACCCCACACAGAAGTCCCCAGCCAACACTGCCACTGCCATAACTGGTCCAGCTAAATGTCACCACTGTCCTTGGGCACCATGTCCAGCTCCTGCCTTCCTGGACACTCTAGGGACAGCAACCCTGCTTTGCCCTCTGCGAAATGGGCAGCCAGGCCAGGGGAGAGGGGAGGGGATGGATGAGACTGGCCAGGTTCAGTTACCCTATGATCCTATAATTCTTTGAGTTGGAGATTGCTTGCAAGAGGTTGCAATGCTTTGGTCCTGGATAGATACACGGCCTGTACCTTGTATGTAAACTGAACTTTTGCAGTGGGATTAAAGTGCTTTGGAGAAAGGATCTCCTCCATCCTGCTCTGTGAAGTTTGGCCCCACCAGGCTGACTGCTACAGGCATCTCATTCTCAAGGATGGGAGGAAAACAGGCAATTTTTGGGTCAGGGACATGTCCTGCCCCACTTGGAGACAAGTGACACAAGCCCCATGCACATGTGTCACCTCAAGACACGATGGGGTTGAGGAATCACATCTGGTTTGACCCATCTGTCACAATAGGAGTTTGAATCTCAATTTTTCCTGAGGAAGATTATCTTATTTGAAGTAAAAAAAAAAATCCTTGAAAAAATAGTCCCCATCCCTGAAAGTGTTCAAGGCCAGGTTGGATGGGGCTTTGAGTAAGCTGGCCTAGTGGAAAGTGTACCTGCCCATGGCCAGGGTGTTGAAACGGGATGATCTTCAAGGTCCAACCCAAACCATTCAGTGATTTCTCTCCCCACCCCTGGGTTTGAGCTGCTGGCAAGAATCAGGGGAAAGGAGAGGAGTCACCATCACAGAGACACAGACTGCAAAAAAGAATCAGGAAGGGAGAAAGGGGAAGGAAAAGAAATCCCACAGACGCTGGCACTCAGATATTACACACAGCACATGGCCCTCTGTCAGCTATGGTAAAGATAAAGTGCTTTTTTCCAGTTTGCTGCTGCTCTGACAGGAGATTTCCAGCCTGGTTAATGCAACTCAGGAATGTCCCATGCTAAGACAGCCAGGATGGTTCAGTCTCTTGCAGTGTCTGCAAGCAGACGGGAAGGCTGGGGCGATTCCCAGAGCACATATTTCCTTCCCTGCTGCTGCACACCATGAATACGAGAGAAACTCCCAGGAAATTAAAAAAAAAAACAAAACAACAACAACAACAAAACACTAAAAAAATATAAAAATTGCAATAAAAATTAAAATCTCAAGATTTCCTTGTAATCAATGGCTGAGGTGTTCATACATTTGCCTCAATAGGTCCAGGTGCCAAGTTTTAAGACAAGAAACAGCTTGCTCAAGCCAGCCTTTATCTCTTCCCAGCCCTCAGCATCTCAGTGTTCGGAAGTTTCTTTTGATAGCCTGCCAAGGCGGCCAGCGCTGCAGCTACCGTGCAGAGCCCGGGGGTGCCAGGGGTCAGGAGGGCTGCTGGACAAGGATGCCTTGTCTCATCCCACCCTTCAGCTTCTGCTTCTCCCCACCAACCAGCTAACAAGAGAGGAGAAGGAGGAGGAGGAAGAAGGAGAGACTGAAAGAGGATAAAAAAAGGCAGTTAGGGATGGAGGGAAAACTCTAAACCTCCAGAAGACGGTCGCTCACCTTTTATTCCCAGCTCTGTCTTGCACTGGGGTGGCACGCACCGCTGCTCACTGTGTGGCTGTGGGAGCACAGGATGCTTTTTCCTATATAAAAAAAAAAAATCCACAAAGGACCCTAAAAACTTCTGTATGTTTTTCCCCTTTTCTCCCAATTTCCTCTCACCCTTTCAATGCTGGTTTATTCCTTGCACTTAGTTGTAAAGAGCAGGGGTGCACGAGACCCTCACCCCAACCCCGCAGCCTTTCCTGCCAACTCAGCTTGTCATCAGAAATTAATGTCCCCTGGGATGTCTGCCACGTCCTCCTTCCCTCCAGGCATTTTGTTATTGCTCCCCACTGCCTCTGACAGCAGCTGCTCGAATTCATTCACAAACCAGCAACGCCTGCCCTGCTCCAGGATGCCGCAAGGGAAAACCCGTCTGAGCGCTGCCACCCAGCCTCCTGCCTAC
Source organism: Eulacestoma nigropectus (assembly GCA_013397775.1). Classification (NCBI taxonomy): domain Eukaryota; kingdom Metazoa; phylum Chordata; class Aves; order Passeriformes; genus Eulacestoma; species Eulacestoma nigropectus. Next base: position 599,764 of record VZTE01005907.1, read on the forward strand.
CCCGGCGCCCAGCATCGCTCACCCCGCGCACCCACCGCCTCTGGAGGAGGGAAGCAGCAGCTCCTCGTCGGGCCATTTATAACCCGCATGCGAGCAGGCACCTCCCACGTCCCCTCCAGGACAGGCACTGGGACCGGCTCCCTGGGGTCACGATGGGACAAGAGCCATGCCCCGCACCAGGGCGATGGCACACACTGACCCGCTTTGCCCGTGAGCGCCTGGCTGCCGACAGCGAGCCCCCAGCCAAGTTTAGCCTGCAAATCCTCCCAGGGACGTGCCAGCTTCCTCCGGTCCTTTCAGCGTCTAACACATCCAGCGTGCTTCTTATTCCCGGAGAGATCGGAGAGAGGTCCAACCCTGCCTTTCCCCGGCGCCTCTTCTCCCGGTGTTCGCCCGGCTCCTCGCCGCTGCAATAGCCCGGTGCTGCCAGCCGAGCTTTGGAGCGGCAATCAATGCGATGTTTCAGCGCAACGCCAGCGATCGGCACCGGCTGCTCTCCGCAGAGCAATGGCACAGTGTCCACCCAGACAAGTTTCCTACTGTAACTTCAGTGAATGCTGTTATTCAGGAGAACGGCAGCTGATGTATCGTGGCAGGCACACGGGGAAAGCTTTCCATTCGGGAGAGCGGGGGCTGCTCGTCGCGCTGCCGCGACGAACACCGCGAGCTCAGCAGGGTTCGCTGTGCTTTCCTTACAGCCGTGCTCCAAGGTCTTCCCTGCCACGAAATTGCATTCACGACCTGTGCTGGGGAGCGTCGCTTAGCGGAGACGATGCCACTTCCCCACGACACAAGCCACCAGCTCCATCCCCACCGCTCTCCTCCCAGCCTTCCCAAACCCCGAGCGAGAGGAGTAAAGTTGACAGACCCTTTTGTTTCCAGAGAGCTTGGCACGTGTTGTGGTTTACTGAGCTAATAAATCTGCCGTGGGCTGCGCCTTTTAATGACTGCAGCATTAGTAACAAGTTTCCTGGGAGCTGCTTAAAAGTTTACGGGGTGTGTGCACTATCAGGGGAACCTCGGGCTTTCTGACCTCCGGCTTCAGAAGTCACAGCCAGCAGCTTCGTCCATTCTTTCTTTCTTCCTTTTTTCTTGTTCTTTCGATGAGAGAATGAGTAAATCTTGCTCTGCTTCCTCTCCTGCCTTCCCAAACACACCTTCCCCTTCAGCTCAATCCACTTACAGATGGGAAACTCCCAGGCAGGGAGCTTTTGCCATGCCTTTATCAATGCAACCCGGGGGGAAAGGACCCCGCCTCTGCACCTTCCAGCTTTTTCACCCCATCCAGCCGATCTCTCTAAGCTTTCCTTTCCTTCCATTCTCCTTTCTCCCCTTACCTTGAGTTAGCTGCAAAATCCTGCGAGCCTCCCAACCCCAGAAGCCCCCGAAAAAGATTCTCTTCGCTCCCGAGAGTCGGGGGAAGGGCGCAGAGAGGAGAAGGAGGAGGGAGAGGAGGAGGAGGAGGGAGAGGAGGGGAGACAGGGAGCCCTGTGTGAAATCAAAGCCCCGAAACCGGGCACGGGAGGCGGTGCGGAGCCTCCAGCTGCTGCTCGGATTACTCTGCAGCCGTGGCAATCCCGAGCACTCTCCAAACCATCATTCCACTGGGGGAAGGACAAGAGAAGGGATTCCAGCTGGAGACGCTTCATCCCGGGAGGGGAGCCGGGCTGGGGGCTCGTACGCACCCACCTCATCTCAAAGTTCCCCCTCTGGAAAAAACAGAGCTGGGGAAAAAGTAGTTTACCTCCACCCGAGACCTCTGTCCTTCCCCCTACCCTGCGCCCCCGGCCGCTGAGCCCCCACGCGAGGGAAAACTCATCACACCAAAAAAGTTCCCGCACTCTGAGGTTGGGGAGGGCTCCCCAGCAGGAACCCCCGGGGCTGGCCCTGCGCATCCCCGGGCAGGCGGCAGGGAGGGCTCAGCCCATCGCAGTACAGCTCCCCCCTCCCCCAAAAACGAGCCCCACGGTTCTGCGCACCCGGGGAAGTTTTGAGGGAGGTGCAGAGAGGGCATGCAGGGGCCAGGGAGGGGATGGAGGGCGCAAAAAGGGGTGGGGGTCAGGGAGGGGATGCGGGGG
>VZTE01005907.1:601892-639959 GCA_013397775.1 Eulacestoma nigropectus
AGCGCCGGGCCGGTTCCCACGGCGGGAGCGGGCGCCGCCGGGAGCCGGCAGCAGCAGGGCTTGGGGCCGGCTGTCCCCTTCTTCTCTCCTCCTTCTCCCTCCTCCTCCTCGTCCAAGGCGTGCAGCTGGCCGGGCAAGCTGGCTGCCCCCTTCCCCGCAGGAGGAGGGAGGAGGGAGCTCAACAGATGGCTGCACACAAGGGAACATCTGGGAGGCGGAGGAGGAGGGGGGGGAGGAGGGGAAGGAGGAGGAGGAGGNGAGCAGGAGGACAAGGATGAGAAGGAGGAGGAGGAGGAGGAGGAAGGAGGCAGGAGGCAGGACTTGCGCTAGACTGTGCCACTCCTGAGCTGGCAGACCCCCCTTAACAGGGGAAAAGGCGGGGGGAGGTGTCGAGCCGGCTTTGCACACACACAGAGTCCCCCTTCCTGCTGCTTTGCAGCCCCCCTGGCTAAAATTCCTTGTCGTTCGTTTGCTTTCTTGGGGATCACCCCGGAGTTACCCTTGCAGCACAACCTCGTTTCCAGCCCTGACCTCTGCAGGGCTGTATTTGCAGGTGTGAGTTCTATTCCTGAACACTGCCTTCGCTCAGTTTTCCAGGAGTTTAGAGACAAGGTCAGCTCCAGCATCCCAGGGTTCAGGTAGGATGAGGCAGCACCGAGGTTTGAGCAATGCCAGCAGGCAGGAGACTGGGGCTTGCAAACTGTGTGGTGCAACCCCTGAAATAGAATAAAGGAAAATAAAAGAGCCAAACAAAACCAGATATTAATCCACAGTTTGGGGAACAGAGAGCCTGAACCCATCACTGGAGGATAGGCAGTGCCTGGAGCTGTGAAAGCGCAGCCCTGCATCAAAATTTCTTGGCTATTAGATGTAGCAGCCCAGTGGTGGCTTGAGTCATAATGGTGGTACTGGAAAGAGAATCAGAAGTCACAGATACACAGAATATTCTGAGTTGGAAGGCACTCACAAGGATCATCAAGTCCAGCTCTTAGGTGAATTGCCCATGCAGAGATTGAACCCACAACCTCGGCATTTTTAGCACCAAGCTCAAAACAACTGAGCTTATCTGAGGGTGTCAAGTGCCTTTTGTCATGGTGCCGTGACATTGGAAAAGGCAAAATGTTCTGCAAGGGTCCACCAATCACAGAGGACATATCCTGTGGCTGGCTGCAGCTTCTCATACTCAGCATATTGCACCCCTTATGTATTACTGGCCTGTGCCAGGTCTCAAGATGTGTGGTTGCTTGTTTCTTAAAAAGTTTAGGTTAAGAAGGTACAATAAGGCTTCCTGTTGTTTCCTTTTAGTAGCACTGAAATACCCCACTTGCCCCACACCGATGATCAGGGTTTGCTCAGACCACAACCTTCAAACAAGCCTGGTGCTGAGATTTGTATTTAGCATCTCTTTGTGTTGAAAAAGTGGTGAAAAAGGGTTTTTTTTGTTCTGCTCAGATGCTGTCTCCAAGCACATCATTGCATGAAGATTTGCTGGGTGACCTCCCTGCCCAGCTCTGGTCAGAGGGGCTGAGGCTGGAGGCAGGAGATACTGGGGGCATCAGGAAGATGTCACAGTTGTTCCTCTCCACCCTCTGCATTTCCAGGTGTGGCTTATCCGGGATATGAGCTCACTCTGCCCCTGTCTCAGGAGCTGCTTTTCGGGAATCACCATCAGGCTGCGAGAGCTCTGCCAAGGAGTAGCCCCAGGGAGCCAGAGAGAGGAAGTGTGTGCTCAGGACTCAGCCGAGGCAAATGCTTTTTGGGGAAAACCATGGGAAAACCCCCTAGCCTGGGTTGTGATTTTCCATGTAAACGTCGCGGTGGTATCTCCAGACATGAACAGTCTCTTGTAAGGATCCATTCAGCTGGGTCTTTACACTGCTCAGTTTTTATAGATCTGAGCAGGGGAAGTTGTTACGGAAACTTTTGTTTAATTTTCCATTTTGTTCATTTTTTCCATGCCTCATGTTAGGCCTTTGCCATGTCAATGTTGGCCTCAGTAAAGCAAAATGCCAGTTCAAAGGTGAAGAAATTGGGAATTAAATCCTTTGGCTGAGATCCAGCTAATATATAATATTTATATATTACATATATGTAGATATATTATGCATATGTATGCACTTATTTTTATATCTATCTATCTATCTATCTATCTATCTATGTATAATAACTAAAAACTTGCCCAGTTTGATGGAGTTGACCAAAGTCATGACAAGGAGAGGGCTGGCAATTCTGGGTGATCTGGGAATAGGGATTAGCCCTGATGTGATGCTAATACAAAATTAGTTTTGCATCCATCTGATTCTTAGCTACTTCAAACAACTGTACCAGTGTCTCACCACCCTCACAATAATTTCTTCCTAAATTCTAATCTAAACCTCCCCCCATGTCAGACAGTTTGAAGCCATTCCCCCTTGTTCTATTACTACAATTCCTTCTTGGATTTGTCCCTCAAAAGTCCCACTCCAACTCTCTTGTAGCCCCTTTAGGCACTGGAAGGTGCTCTAAGGTCTCCTTGGAGTCTTCTCTTTTCCATGCTGAGCAAGCCCAACTTCCTCAGCCTGTCTCCACAGCAGAGGTGGTCCAGCCCCCTGAGCATCTTTGTGGCCCTCCAGCACCCTCCAGCACCCACCAGCAGACCAAAGAGTTAACTATCATGATAACGCCATTTTTAGAGGACATTTAAGGTCTTAAGGCCATATTTCCCACCATCACTATTTCCATTTCTTTGCCACATGAGAGTATATTTTTGTAAAGATAAAACAGGGTTTCCCCAGAGTTGTGTAGTCCCATGGACTGAACCTTCACATGCAAAACCAGCCATGCTGTGTTTGGACAAATTTCCCCATCCATCTCAAACAGTTCACTGCCTGGGACATCAGGGGAGGGTGAAAGATGGAAATGGAACTTCAGTTTTCTCTCTCCAAATAGCCCTCCTGTACTGCTGGTGCAGAGACCCTAGCAGGTCTGGGAACCGTAGGACATCTTCTCCCAGTTAGGCTCTTCCAGGACCATGCTGAGCCTTCCTTGGATCTTCTGTTCCCAGAAGACACCACCTCAGTTCTGTGTTTCTCAACATCTGATAACGTCACGGCTGGTTGGACTTGTTAGAATCCAGACAATTCTTAAGCCAGAGGAAAGATATCTGAGTCACTCTGACTTTCTCCTGAATGAATCCTAGTAGGCATGTCAGGGAAAAGAAGTGAGAATGAGGATGACATAAACGGGATTAGTAAGAAGAGCTAGAGTTGGAGTTTTGCACCTTGATCTCTGAGTCCCTCCCTGAGATCTCATTTCCCTTCCTCCAATTATTCAATCCCAGGAAAGGAGGTTTCTCATGCACCAAGCTGTTGGGAAAAGCCACAAAGCAAGATCAGTGCCCTGTGATCCCCAACTCTGATCTTCTCCCCCACAGGAGAGTACTCCTGCAAAGGAGGGAGCCTTCCCTTGCTGCTGTGCAAGGGACTGCTCATGATCTCTCTCCTTTCTGGCTGAGATGGAAGAGATGGCTTAGGAAGCTGTCCAAGCTTGATTGCACTTGGTGTGATTTCTCAGAAGGAAGAACTCTCAGCAGCAGCCAGCAGGATTACATGTGGAAGAGCTCAGTTATGTCAAGAAGTTTAAACAAAATGCTGACAATAGCAGCAAACAACCATCACCAGTTCCCAGCAGGAAAATATGAAGGAGGCAGGTCTACCTATCTGCTCTGGGAATGTTTCCCATCCTCATGGGAGTCCTGTAGTAACTCAGAACTAGAAGTAAAGATTTTTTTAACTCCTGTAACAAGCAAGGCTTAAACAAACAACCACTTGCAGCTGTGGTTTTTACTTCATTCAGAGGAGTGTGGCAATCTTGGATACACATTGCACTCTAGTGTGTACAGCCTTGATCAAAAATACAGGTTTTTCTGTAGGTCCATTCTCCCCCTTTGTCACTGGACCATGTCCTGTGGATGTGAGCCCCCTCACCAGTAATTGACTGCAGTCAACTGCTTGGTCTGCATTGACCGATGGACTGGTATGAAAAGCTGTCACCTCTTTGCTCACAATGTTGATTATATCTGTATCGATTGAGAGCCAGTAGGAAAAATACACATATTTGGGAAAAGAGGCAGAAGCCAGCTCCTCTTGGTGGAAGCTCCATGGCTGTTGGCAAGGGTCAAGGTTCCTCTTACCCATTCTTCCTGCCTGGCCACATGAATTTTGTTCCCCTTAGTGTCTGGTGACTCAGCTTGACCAAGAGATACAGAAGAGACCCTCTGCCTCACTGTTTATCCCCCGTCCCTGCTGTCCCCTCACCCAAATTGCTCCATAGCCTGGTGGATTTGACACTGTTTTGATTAGTGAGGTCTATGAATTTCAACTCCCTTGAGCTGAGGAGACCTTCTTTTATGCATTTTGATTAAAATTCAGCATCAGAAAGGCAGGCCAGCTCTCCTCCTCTCCCTCTATTTGGACCCTTTCAGGCATGGGACAGGCAGAGCTTCTCTGGGCAGCCTGTGCCAGTTCCTCGCCATAGTAAAGAATTTCTTCCTAATATCTATTCTAAACCTGCTGTCTTTCAGTTTAAAACCATTCCCTCTTGTCCTGTCACTGCATGCCCTTGTACTAGATTTCTCTCTCCATGCACAGTGGAAGAGGCTTGGGCACTTATGATAGTTTTATTCCCACACTGGGGCCAAGCATCTTCTTTGCAGGTATTGTGGAGCCTAAATAGCCCACCCAAGGGAAGTGTGGGCTTCTGTCCATCTGCTTGTATTAGCTGCTCCTGGAAGTGGGTGGTTGTTTCCTAGCAAGCTGCTCACTGGAATTTTTGTTTCTTTTTTATAAATGTTGAGACTCTCACTGCAGACATTTACTTCACTTTGACATGAAGTCAATATTTAGCTCTTCAATTAATAAATATTTAGGTTTTCTTGGTTCAAGTCAATGTATCCTGAGATTTTTCTACTATGATCCATGGTTGAGCTCTGAGGCCAACAAGTGGAAAAACCCTGTCATGCTTTCAAGACCTGTTTCTGCAACGGTATTGGTAGATTAAGTTCATTCTGTTGCTGAAAAGTCACATCCTCAGCTATGTCGAATGCTACCTGGAGTCATGAAGGTTCATAACGTCACACAAGGAAGGAAGGAAAGAGCAGGGATTTTTATATTTGTTTCCTTCTCAGTTTTTTGGAAATCTTTCAATTTGGTATCAAGAAATCAACCTGTAACTGTAAATTGAAGGGATGTTTGCATCTTTCTAACACCCTGTTGGGATTTTCGCTCAGTTCCACATCTTTAGATCCTAAATACTCAGGGGTTTCTTTGTCTCTATTTCCCATATAAGATGGATAGAATCAGAATCCCTTTGAGAAGGTGGAAATCTTTGAAGTCAAAGCCAGACTGCCTGGCCCATATTTAATCCATCAATCCATAATGAAAGAGTCTGAGCCATGCATTCAGGGAATTCGCACCCTACTTGATGCTGCAAGATGCTTTGGACATCTCCTCCCCAAAAATGATATTACAGCATGAGATGAAGGCCTTTATCCAGAAAAAACAGAGACTTGAAAATTCTCTAGAATTCTGGTCTGGAAAACAAGGCTAATGTACACTGACAAGGTGAGAACCAAGGGGGATTAAGGCAAGAGCTGTGTACTGTGCATACAGACTACAGAGACAGATCTTAAGATCCAAACTTGAAGAAAAATTTAGGCTGGAAGAGCCCTTTGGAGTTCTTTGCTCCAAGTCTCCGAAGTCCAGCTTTCATCCCAGAAAACTCTTAAACTCACATAATATTTTGAATTTGTTAGAGCTCCACTGACTTCACATCTACAGAGGATCATGTGTTTCACTAAACACCCGTGGTCTTTAAATGTGGGGTTGCAAATCCATTGCTGAAACAAGCCCTGCAGCAACATGTATTGTGGAAAAAAAGGAAACAATAGACAAGATTTAGATTATTGTATTTTTTAAATGTTGTTGTTGGAGAAAGCTGTTGACATACTTTTTTTGCTCCATAAGCAATGAAACCTGGTTTCCTGGTCCCATGAACATTTGCATCCTGCAGCTCTCCCCATGTCCCCTACTGTTTTGGTGAGGAAAGGGCAACCTACAGCTGTGCTGGTAGGGCCCTGAGCACTGGCTGGTGGACCAGTATGTATTTCCTGGCTGATTAGTTGGCTGCTGCCTTACAGGATGAATAAGAAATTGCCTTTCTATTAAGAGACCCATTAAGATAGATTAATTTGCATTTAATTCTCCTTTAATTTGCCTTGAATTCCCCTTTTCCCCAGTTGATGATATTAACAAACTTGTAGGAACTTCCTACCCCCAACGAGTGGCAAAAACCATTTTCTGAAGGTGGGGTGATAATGGCCAACATGCTTAAAAATGTTGGTGTTTAAATGCTAGGCAAAAGATCACATAGGCATCATTTTGTTCACAAACCAGGCTAAAGGATCAAAATATCTCCAGTCCCCATAAAAGGCAGCATTTTTTTCTATTCCTCTACTTTTCTCTAGTCTCAGCTAAAATGATTATGAAATTTTTTTTTAATTTGAAAGCAAAAATTCACCTGTGCACTGCAGCCCTCGAAGCAAGTTTTTAGCCCAAAGCACAAAATCATTATTCAATGAGTTTAGCCTTTGAACAGCCAAATTTCAAAAGAAAATATTGATTTGGCACGCTTCAGCTTGTCAATTGAGAAGCTTAAGCACTACAGAGTGGGAAATAAAGACAACAGGAGGCCAGATACTGTGAAAATCTTTCATCTGGTGGAATTGCCTGCTGAGGGAAGCAAGGGATGCCCTTGTCGCTGATACTTTTAAAGTTAGATTAGGACAAGAATGCAAACACCTACTGTCTAATATCTAGATCCTGCTTCTTGTAATCTTAATGAAAATACTCTGACTAGAGAGGGCACAGCGCAGTCTTCCCCCCTATCTGTCCGCTAATCACTCTTTCCCTCCCTTGAAGCTACCTATAATGTCCATTGCCATGGTAACCGAGCGTGGCATGTATCTCAGACAAGATGACATATGCATCTTTTCCTGCTTTAATAGATACTCTGTTTAGGCTGCAGTCTCCTCTCATTGCCCAGTTCCCCAAAGGACGTGCATATGCTGACTCCATGAGTTGGCATCTCCATGCGGGAAGAAGCTGCTGAGGAAAACTGTCATTCAAACCTCAGACCTTAAATCTGTGATGTGTTCCTCTGAGGTTTAATTATAGGTACTTTTAACCGAGTGGCAAGGAAATGCTTTTAAAGAAACAATGTTCATTGAGCCTAAAGTGTAATTACCCAACAGCTAACTTGCCTAGAGAAATGGGAGTTATTGCATTCTTGGCTTTGCCAGCCGGGTCAATCATTAAAGTTTAACAAATGAAGCCAATATTTCATCTCAGCAAGTTTGTCCCAGCGAACATTGATCCATTGGCTGTTTGTTCATGCTCCAAAATGTATGTTCAACAATACCAGAAACCTTGTGAACCCAAGGATGGGGTCATAATGAAACAAGCAGAGAGCTGTCAGCAATGCTTAGAAGATTTACGTCATCCTTAAACTGAACGAGGATGGGTTTAGATCAGACGCTCGTTATGTAAGAAATTTGTAACTGTGAGGGTGGTGAGGCACTGACACAGGCTGCCCAGGGAAGATGTGGGTGTCTCATCCCTTGAAAATGTTCAAGGCCAAGGTGCATGGGGATTGGAGCAACCTGGTGTAGTGGAAGGTGTCCCCACATCGCAGTGGGGTTGGAACGAGATGATCTTAAAGGTGCCTTCCAACCCAAACCATTCTTTGATTCTATGGTATTACAAGGAATGAGCTCCAGGGAAAGCCCAAGATTTAATGGTAAAGTCAGAAGCTGGTCTTCCTCACAGAAGGATGTGTGGGATGGCATTAGCTGCTACCAGAGCCTGTGTCCAGCCTTGCAGCCCCTCATCAACAAGTAGACTTTATTTCTGCTGCAAGAGGTAAGAGCAGCAGAAGCCTCCACTGATACGATAGATGGATTAATAAATGATGGTGCCTTCTGTGAAAAGCAGGAACAGGCACACACATCTTTGGACGGGAAGCGGATGCAGAGAGGGAAAGGGGCTTGCTGAAGCCCCTGACATCATCCTGACTTAACACCAACCTTGGCAAGGGTGAACTGTGGAAATCCAGCAATGAGAAGCTGATTTTGTAGGGCAGCAAACAGTGGTCCTCTTGTTTTGCCTCCTGAGCACTGAGCTCGGTGTGTTGCCTTCCTTTTATTCATCCACTCCCCCTCAAGAAGTAAACATGTAGGCCAAAGGTGTGAGTCTTGCTTGACTTTTCTTGCCAAACAGAAGCTGAATGAAGACACAGTTGCTCTGCCTAAATGTATGGGGATGTAAACACTGGGAATGGAAAGCTGGAAGCTGCCTCTGTACACAAGATGTAGTTACACATAAGAGGATATGATGGGGCAGAAATGTTTTATAGCTGGAATTGTGATGTTTTCTGTCCCAAGTTGTGGGATTAAGCTAGCAAGGCATAGATATGATGGCCTAGAAAGTTTTGATGATTTTTTGAGGATTACTGTATTTCATATCTGTGGGCAGAACATTACCTATTTGGTCAGTTTCATCTCTGTCCTTCACTTCTTTTTACTATTTCTCTGCCTTCCTGCTTGCAGCAAAGCTCCCCAGGAGGTCACTTTCCACCCAAATCTCAAATCCCAAATTACAAACCCTATGCCCCCTGGTTTCCTCTGAAGCATACTGATGACTCAGAGAGCGCCAAGGAGCAGCAGAGCAAAGAGTGGACTCCACGGGAGAGAAAAGCTACATTTCCCTTCTGGGAGTAGTGGAAGTGTCTGAGTTATCCCAAGATAAAAGCCGAGGAATATAAGTCAGCTCTGTTTTACTGGGAGGCACGTTTCCAGGAAGCAGCACTGTGAATGACATATAAACACCTGAAGTGCCACTTCGCTGTGCTGGTGGGGCTTGTGATTATTATTCCTGCTAGTCTAAACCCACGTTTATCTGTGCCAGCTGTGATGAGGCTGTATTGCCAACAAAGCTGAGTGTCTTGACAGATTATCTTTTCCCCTGAATAATACAATGGTTTTCTGCTGGGCCTGCCTATAACCTTCTCCCACTGAGTGTTTTGGTGAGACTACTGGGTTCTATTGTCCAAGTTGTTAATGTTTTTAGGGATTATTTGGATGAATGAGTGGTTAGCTGAGACCAGGGTTTCTTAAAGCTGTTCCAGTTTTCTCCTTGGTCCTTCTCTTCTCTTGACCTGAGTCCTCTCCCTTTTTTTCTTTATTAATCTTAAACTGGCTCTACTCTGCAGCTGCTTTTGCCCAAAGACATCCATGGTTCCTCCTGTTTGATATTCACTCCTCTGAGGGCAGGTGATCCAGTTGCCCAGGGCAGTGCTGTAGGTATCTCAGACTGATACATGTCCACAAAGATGCCTTAGTGTCTGAGGCAGTGATTTTCTGCACAGCAGCATTACCGAAGGAATATGTCTTTAAAAACCTCTTCTGGAGGAAGATCTCAGGTATGCATGTGCTGCCTGAGAAATAGAAATTAATCTTTTAGTTCTCTTCCTGCATTTTTCTCTCTCCAATTGCTGTCGTTACTCCTGCATCAGTCACTTCAGCGATTATTGCAAGTTTGTGTAATTGCTTGGTGTCATTTGCATAAGATAAGGATCTTAATGGTATTACACCCATTGCCATGAGATTCATCTCAGTTTGGGTTGTTACTACGCAATATGGGGAGATGAGGAAATGTTAGCAGCCTTCTGACTTGAGGCCGTTACTTAACTTCCTCCCTACTCTTACTGCTCTGCAGAGCAACTGTAGTTACAATGCTTTTATCTGGAAAGCGTCTAATTTTCTTACTTTCCATGGTGCATCTCTCAAAATAAAGATCCTCAAAAGCACCTTTAATCACCATCCTTACTCTTTTTGTACTCATGATCAGAGCATGGATGTTTAATCTACTCCTTTCCCACACTTCAGCATTTTTCACCTCCTGCTTCCTATGCAATTTACTTTAACCATTCATCAATTACTTCCATTGGGATTTTCCCCACTGCCCTTTAATGTATGTCTTTGTAGTTTTGCTGGAGGCAGTAACGTGCATTGTTTTTGAACCCTCCTCTTTTCCTTAGCTGTGGGGTGATCTCCAACAGTTCTGTGGCTACATATATTGCTAAAAGGATGGAAGGGCTGCCAAATAGTCCCTTCTATGCCATCAGCTCAGAATTAATGCCTTTTTTTGTCTTACAAGCCAAACTCTTGATCTTGGCCTGGGGTGATTGTATCCAGGAAGATCATAGAATCCTTTAGTTGGAAAAGACCTCTAAGGTGGTTGAGGCCAACTTAACCCGACACTACCAAGCTCACTACTAAACCATGTCCCTAGAAGCCACATCCACACACCTTTTAAATCCCTCCAGGGATGGTGATGAGAGTGTTCAGCCAATTGCACTTTCCATGGCTCCACCTTCTCTCTTACATTTACTCCCAGGACATCAGGACCCCTCTTGGTGCTCTTAGCACAGGCACACTGTTATTCCTATTGAACACAATCTTCTTCCATCTCAATTTCATACCTTGTTTTCCTGGTGCTTCTCTATACCCCAAAGAGATTTGCTTGCCTTTGGAAATTTTCCTCTGCTTTGTTTTGTGCTTTTGTTTCCACCCTCCCATAATCCTTGGCTCTGTTTGCATTTTCTCTCTAATGCTTTTGTTTTAATGTTTGTCCAGCTCCTCCTTGTTTGCTTAGGCCTCCCAGTAAGTTCCCTACTGTGTTCTCTATTGCTTCCTTAAATATTTCCCATCTGGGCTCTTCTGAGATTTCTTTATCTTTCCGCAGTAATGGCCTGAAATGCTCTCCAAGCATTACCTCCTCTGCCTCTCTTAAAGCTGTGCCTTTTAGCTTTGCAGGATCAAATTTAACTCCAGTGTCACCTGTCCTCCCTTGGGCTTTAATGCATTCATCGTCTTTTCGATAAGTAATTCATGATCACTGCTGCCCTTCAGCATTGCTATAGACTTTCACATCCAGCAGTGACTCTGTTGTGCCTTTTCCAGATAATCATGTGGTCCATCTGTTTTAGTGTGTAACCAGCTGGTGACCCTGTGCAAGTCCATGAGGGACCCAAATGCCACCAAAGACCAGACTATGCACCCCACATCAACTACTTCAACTTCTCACCAGACCAACTACTCCCATATGGCCCAGCATGTTCTTTCACTTATTTCTGTTTTCCTCCTCTATGTTTCCAGCTTTCATCTTCATGACTGCTTCATAAGCTGAGGCCTCGTTTCAGACACCATATTGATAAAATTTATATTTTCCCTTCCCTGCAACTTGTTTTTGTGCATAACAGCAAATCACAGCCAGGCAGAGATCACTGCAGGCTGCAGTAAATATTGCTGTGATGATCCTCTCAGGCATGAGTTTCCTGTTGTTCACAGAAATCCTTACTCGTTTTGCATACAGAGGCAATATTACTCATCTGGGAAAAAAACCCCAAACAAACAAGCAAAGAAAACCAGAAATAAGGATGATATCCACATTACCTGTGTTTCCAGGGTGTCTGGTTTGGCAGCTGTGGATGTATGGCTTAGCTGGGGTGCTCACTGGTCTGGAGTGAGAGGGAGGTCCAAGGTGCTCATCTCAGAAGCTGTGTGGTGTCTTCAGCCATTCTCCAACTTCCATGACTAGTTCCATGTGTTTGGGTCATCAGTCAGATCGAATTGCAAAACTCTTCCTGCAACAAGTTATGGATATAATACCTGGTTATGCCTGTCTGGTAAATGTGAAAGTCTCAAGATCCTTTGCAGGACTTGTTGGCAAGGGTATCAGTGCCACCTTCGTATCTTGCCCTCAACAAATAAAGTTTAGATTGTTTTGACTTAAAAATCTGACTTTTCCTCTACCTACGTGCACTGCTCATATATTTTGAAGTGAATTTCTTTAGCAGAAGATACAACTGTTTTGATTTGATTTGATTTGCTTTGTTTGTTAGGTTTTTTTGCTTAAACAAATTGTTTGCATTTTTTTAGTAATATTTGATGTGACATTTTTGGGTCATTGCCATCCATCACCTGAATATGGAGATGCCAAGCGTCTGTATTCCAGCACAGGAGCAATCTGTCTTCCTATAATTTTTAAGATACATGGCAAAATGTTTATTAAAATATCCTGAGGTAGAAAACACACTGAACAAAAAGGCTATAAAATGATTAGATTGAGTATGAAATTAAGGTCCCTACATTTAGGTGTCTGCATTAGGTGTTTGCATGTGAGATGTGCATCTGAGCTCCCAAAGAAGGGAACAGAAACGCAGCTGCTGCTCAAGTACAACCTCCCAGTGCTACGTGAGATGCTGGCTGGGCTTTCCTGGTGTCCTACAGCTGCCACTCCCTTCGAGCACAGGAGTGAACAGGTCTTGTATCATGTCACCTGGCACCACACGGATGTGTCAGGCACCCGATACCACCTCAAAAGGCTATTGTTGTTTTCATTTGCACTAGCTCAGCCTCTAAGCAACACCATCAGTGTAGCCCAGATCCAGCTAACCAAATGAAGGTGCTGGGTTTTAGAGGCAACTGAATCCCTTTGTAGCCCTATTGACTGTGTGGACCAAACCTCCTCATGTTGTGGTGCACCCTCACATGCCCACAGAGACATTTATGTGCCTCACCAAGGGGCAACAGGGAGATCAGCTCCCTCAAAGAATGATGTCATCAGTAACCTTCTTCTGTTACCATCCCAAAACATCAAGAGTTTTGATTAACAATGGACGCTCAATAAAATTTTTTAGTTGTTCATTGTAGAATTCTCCCAGAACCAGCCAAACCCAAATCACCTATTTGGGTGCACCTACTGCATTACTCCTAGTTTTTTCATTTAAAACACTGCAAAACCATATGAGATATGGCCTGATTTTGTGGGGTGCAAATGAATAAGTCTAGGGCAATTCCCACATCCCTGGAAATGTTTAAGTCCAGGCTGGATGGGGCTCTGAGCAACTTGTACTAGTGGCAGGTGTCCCTGCCCATGGTAGGGGGGTTGGAACTAGGTGGTCTTCAAAGTCCCTTCCGACTCAAACCATTCTATGATTTTGTGAATTTCCAAAGAGTTTCACTGGGAATTTCCTGCTAGCCCCAGATGGTATCCCCACAGACAAGTACTCTTTGGGATCCCAGATGTAGGGTTCAATGTGCACAGCAAACCACAAAGACCAGTGATCCCTGATGGCATTTCTGAACAACTGAAGCACACCTGAAAACACTGTATGGAGGGAAGAGTTGAAATGTGACAAGCACCCATCTTTCATCACATTCAGTGTAGAAAAATCAATGTGCAACTGGTGTTTCTCAAGAGAAGTACATCAAAAGCGAGTGGTGCAGATGTAGATCAGCTGTGATCTTTCAGTGATCAGAGTTCGTTCACTTTTATGAACTGTTAATGCCACTGTGTATATTGATTGCAAATTGTATATTGATTCCCTCCTTAACAGCTAAAATATTCCTGCCCTGGGACTAACCAGGGCTGAAACAGGACAACGAAGGACAAAGCCATCTGCAGCTGATATTTCTTCTTAACCAACCATAGCCAAAGTTCCTATGATTTGGAGATCCCAGAGCTGAAAGGAACTATCATGATCATTTAAGTTGGCCTGATGCATTGTTAAAGCAACAAAATTTCACTCGTTATGAAGATCACAAACATGGGACTGACTATAGTAAAGCATTTCTTCTCAGGCAACTTCGACTCTTGACTTACAGCCTCGTACAGGAACAGTCAATACTTAAATAGAAATACACTTAGTTATGAGAGGAACTGATAAACTGTTCTCAAAAATACATTGCTTGGAGTCTGCATTTAGGAAAACCAATGATATTTATCAAATTGCCAAAGCTACTCTACAGGACATAATGATCAGTAAAACCATGGTCAGACCTGGGAGACGCCAACATATGACTTCCTCTTCTGGTGATTTTCTTGATTGTTCTTTTCTGCTTATAACTTTGAGCGACTTGTGCTTCTGAGCCATGTCCTGCAAAGCCAAGATACAGATGCTTTTTTTGCTTACACTGCAAGATGGTACAGACGAGACCATGGTTTGCTTAGACTAGCTCTTCCCCAGGCCAAGTCTTCTCTGACAAAACTGTGTTTTTCTTCTAGGTGGATTTACATCTTGTGTCAGTGTTTTAAACAGACCCTTCTATTTTCCTGAGCTGCAGTCCACAGATGCTAAAACTGAGCCATCTTGACAGATGCAGGAGAGAGCTGAAG
Source organism: Eulacestoma nigropectus (assembly GCA_013397775.1). Classification (NCBI taxonomy): domain Eukaryota; kingdom Metazoa; phylum Chordata; class Aves; order Passeriformes; genus Eulacestoma; species Eulacestoma nigropectus. The sequence continues at coordinate 616,166 of VZTE01005907.1, forward strand.
GTCCTGATGGCATCCTGACCATTTGGACTGCCATATTCAAAGCACTACTTGATGCTGATGTGTGATGTCTGTGATGGTGAGTAGAGGAAGGTTCATGCATTCCGCAGGAAGTGACTTCAGTGACACTTTTCACTTCCTTTTTCCTTCAAAAAAAGGGATAAATCTTAGCACCGAAATGAGAGGGTTTCAAAGAGGGTTGTGGGCATCTGCGTGCATGTTTCCTAGCAAAACAGATGTCGAAATACAAATTCCAATGCTTGGAAAATTCCAGTTCTTTGCAGAGATGCAAAGTAATTGGTCTGAAGTCCAAGAATTTCTTTCCCTGAGATTTGAGCATTTAACTCTCCTATCTCCATCTAAGAGCCATTAGGACTGGCCCAAATTTTAAATTTTCTAATATTTTTATATCAAACCACTGGAGCAAGATTTATGCAAGTTCAGCATATTCCAGCTTGGGATTTCACTAGTAGTTAGAAGACTAAAATTAACTGTATCCAGGGCAATATCAAAAAAAGTGTGGCCAGCAGGTTGAGGGAGATGGTTTTTCCCCTCTACTCTGCTCTGGAGTACTGCATCCAGCTGTGAGGCCCACAATATAAGAAGGACATGGACCTGCTGGAGCGAGTCCAGAGGATGCCATGAAGATGCTCAGAAAGCTGGAGCACCTCTGCCAGAGTGTCAGACTGAGAAAGTTGGAGTTGTTTAGCCTGAAGAGGAGATGGCTGCGGGGAGACCTTAGAGGCATTTCCAGTAACTAAAGGCACTACAAGAGAGCTGGAGAAGGACTTTTGACAAGGGGGACTTTAATCTCATGGAGTGCAGGTTTAGATTAGATATTAGAAAGAAATTCTTCCCTGTGAGAGTAGTGAGGCACTGGCACAGGTTTCTCAGAGACGCTGTGGCTGCCCCATTTCTGGAAGTGTTCAAGGTCAACTTGGATGAAGCTCTGGTCTAGTGGAAGGCGTCCCTGCTGGGAAGTAGATGAGCTTTAAGGTCCCATGCAACTCAAACAGTTCTGCGATTCAATGAAATAACTGTGAAGGCATGTAACGGAGACGCTCTCCCCATGTTACGCTGTTCCCATTACATCACCCCTCTGCCTGTGTGGTGCCACCACCAGTGCAGCACGAAGAGGGGCTCCAAGTGGTGTAATATGAGAGGAGAAGCCTATGGCATGAAAAACCTGAGAGACCAGAACATGCTTTTTCTTTGTATTTATTGCAGACACGATTTTTGACCTGTGCAAACTGCAGCCCCTGCTCTAATTCCCTCCAGCCTTAGGGGTAGAGGTGGAATGAGAAAGAGGGAGTACAGTTTTAGAAACAGGGTATCATCTTTCTTGTGGTCACAGATTTTAACACTGAAGAGACATTAAATATCACCTTTATTGTCTTGCCCCAAGGCCCAGAGGTCCCATGCTCTGAGGGTAGCTTGTTACCAGAACATGGAATGTTGTTGTGTTCCTGAATAAGTAGACATGGCAATGAAATAAGCATAAAATATTAGCAGCAACTGAACAACAACTTTCTCCATCTCTCAATCTCCCTCCAAATGCTTATACAATTGAAAATGAAATTGCACCTCTGGGCTGAGCCACAGCCGTTCTCCTCAGAGGCCCCTTCAATCCAGTTGGCAAGGAATGGGGTCTGGCAAGGCTTACTCAGCTCATGTTTGCAAAAAACTTTGGAAGTGAAAACTGCTGCGCAGCACTGAGTCATGCAGTTGTGGCTGTGGAAAAGTGAAGTGTGTGGAGCTTAGGAGTACATCTGGATGCCTTGTGGAGAGCAGCTGGGGCCTGTGGGTTAAGTGTAGAGTTCATATTAGCAACAATAACCAGGACTGAGCACTGGGAACCTCAACACTATAGAGTGCTCTTGGAAAAGTGAAGTTTTGGGTGGTTTTGCCAGCAGTGCAGCCTGTTTGGGGCTGACAGGCATTGTGCTGTGGACATGTATTCTGCTCCTCAGGACAATGGCAGAAGTCTGGCTGTGCGTTGTGGAGGGAAGCGCTGCTGCTCTGAATTAATGCTAACCTCGCACAGAGAACGGAATTAATCTGGTCAGTAAAACCAAGTATTTAGAGAAAGACAAACAAGATCAAGCAATGTTTCCATATCCAGGACTGTTCTCACCTCCCATATTGCCTGACTGCCAGAGTAACTGGTGCCCTTCCTATCTCCTGTGCCCACTGCTATGTTGGTGATGACTCCCACCTGATGGGTGAGAAATTGGAGCAAAAGGGCCATTTTCAGGCCCTCTTTGCTGATGCTTCAGCTCAATAAGTGAGGAGCCAATCAGCCATTTCAGGACATGCAACGACCCATAAGTGTATGGTTAAGTGGATGCTGTAGGTGCCTCCTTTGTGTATCTTCTCCATTTCTTCCAAAGAACCCTACCCAAATATGCTGTAAGCCACTGGATTTGAATCTGCACTTTAGGGAACCTGATGGTCTGTTTTTATGCTGCTTTTCTTTCAGTTATATAGTTCTGCGCCTACGTTTCTTTTTTTTTTCAAGGTAGTGGAAAGGGGGAGAGAGGGGGGAGAGAGAGAGAAAGGCCACCCAGGGGAGAAAAAAGGTAGATGCTCCTGTTAAAACCCCTTTGCTTTCTCTTTGGTCTTGTGAGCAGTTCCAAGCAAACTTCCATCTGCAATATCAATTTGGGTTGTTCCTTCCCTCTGGCTGCAGGGAGAGGTCTCTGTTAGCCAGATGATTATTCTTGGAATAATAAAAACTTGCAGCTGGAACCAGGAGCCTGGCTGATGCAGACAATAAATCCAAGGAAGGCATACAGAAAGAAGAGATCGCTTTGTCTTGCCATGCTCAGAAATCTCCCTGGCTGTGTGGCTGTGTGCGTTCACCCCTCTGCAGATCAAACCCTTCAAAATTAACCCAGCTGCTGACATGGAATAAAGCAAGAGAGTATGGAAGGACAGCTTTACCTGAAACAACAGTGGTGCCTTTAGTAAGAAAGGAAGGTAGGCAGCCTGCAGCTTGCAGCCCTCATGTAACAGCTTGTGTAAGGACTGAGGAATTGAAACAGTAACCAAAACAAAAATACCATGCTGTATTACTCTGCAGATGTGGGGATCTCCTAAGTTTTGACCTGTCTAATGCAGAGAATAATATCCCAGCAGGTGCTGCTATAGCAGAACTGCATAAAACCAACAAGCTGGGATGCCTTCAGAATGCATTTAAGCCTAGAATTCCCTTGAATGTGGGCTTAAATCCGTTCCCTGCTCAGCAAACTGATTTATGCAATGTGTGCAATCATGTGATCCTCAAATTCTTTTTATTCCCAAGGGTCTCAAGACCTCTGCAAGCACTGACGTGAGAAAAGATGACACATCAATACATACATAAAGTCCGATACAGCATCTATCAGAAGATCCCTTCAGCTTTGAAGCACCAGGATGTGGTCAAGAAAGCCTGGTTGGGGTCTAGGAAATGGTGTGTGAGCCTAAGAGAATTAAGTATCTGATGTGTTTGACTGAGCTTAGGCTCTGATCTTCATAAAGTGAGCGGAGAGTCTTCTTTTAAATTTAATGATGCCCAAAGTCTCAGAATACATGCTGATTCAGATTTTGACCCAAGGGGGCTGTGAATCCTCATCATTAAAGGGTCCAACTCACCAGGAAAACACTTTTTTTAATCTACTACTCAACATTTTCCCAACTGGCAGGGGCAAGCTGTCCCTTCCCTCTCCTCACTCCCCTTGGAGCCAGATGCCCCTGGATGGTTAAGCATTTTGAGGCACAGGGATGCTCGCTGCCTTGCTGTGTGTCTGAGGCAGCCAGTCTGCTCCAAGGGCCTGGCAGAGGAGCCAAATTCCTTGGCATGGCCCTTGACCACAAGTTCATCTTTGCATACCAGGAGCAGTAACACTGTTCCCAGCTTTTCACAGAGCCAGAGCTGCCACTAGACACCAAATCAAGAATAAATGACAAACAGTCACACATATTTTGTTTTCGAGGCAAATGCAGACAAAGATGTTTTGCTTTTGCAACCACAAAATTCTGCCATTTACAAAGAATTCCTTGCATTTCCTCTGACACTCACTGTTCTCTTCTCTTCTTACCCCCCTCCTGTGCTTCGTGTTCTTACTGACCTTCCCTCAGCACGCCCCAGAGAAGAAAGCAGGAAAAAAGCACATCCATGCCAAAGCCCTGGCACCCTAGAGGCAAGTCAGATGTGTATATTGGTACTCTGGGGACATGCATGAAGAAAAGCCCAGATGGACAGGGGTTATATCTGATTCAATCTGGATGCTCCTGTCAAGCCCAGAACTAGCAGTGATGTAAAGTATCTCTTAAGACACTGTGTGCTAGAAGGGAAAAGAACTTAACTCGTCAACACTGTTCCCTCCCTACTGCATCCCAATACTGACACCATTCCCACCATTGTTCTCCTCTGCCTTCTCCCCCCTTTGCTCATATTTAGAAAGATCTGAAATGCGAAGAGCTGCAGTGCCAAAAGAATGGCAATAGAGGAGAGATTAGCTGGAATAGGAGGGCAGCTGTTAGAAGGCCTCTCTGTTGGTTTCCATCCCTCCTCGCAGCCCTAAGTGAGAACTGGATCCCACTCTAAAACCAAGCTGCAGAGCCAAGCACTGGTTTCCCACAGAGCCCAGCCAGAGCCCACCTCTACTGGACTTGGGCATCTCAGAGCCTCCTCAGCTCTGTTTCCAAGTTTTGTGCAACTCTCTGCACACACATTTTGGGTCACATCACCCCTCACTGATTTCTCCAAGTGCTATTTCTCAGTGAGAGAAAGAAAAACAAACTGATGTTCATCTTTCCTTACTAGACTCTGCCCTGACCCTTCTTATACATCGGTCCTTGTTGTTTCCAATACTCAAAAAATGTGTGTCTTTTACCCTGGCACCTCTGTGTAAGCTGATACGAATCCCAGCATGCTGTTTCTCTTGTTAAGGGGTTTAGTTTGCCAAACTGAAATTCGAGAAATTCAGACCAGAAGGAAATAGGAAGAGCAGTGGAAATTCCCCAGGGAACAGGAGCGCAGAGAGGAGTGGGAGGTCTTCAAACACAAGAGTGGGGGACGTCCCACCAGACATAGTTTCATCTGACCTGCAGCAAGGGGTTTGCTTTAGGATCTTAGATAAAATCCTCCTGGAATCTGTATGAATCTAAGAATTGATACATATTATCTGTAAAATGCTAATGTACTCTGTAGGCTTGAGAAAAATGATTTGAGAAAAAAAAACCTGTTAATCAAGAAATTAACAAAATTAAACCTTGAAATCCAAGCTCTGAACCTGACCAAAGGAAGTATTTTAACCCTATCAATCCTTCCATAGCCTTTAGGACACTCACTGGGAACCTCTCCATTGCCATTGAATTTATGGGAAAGGATTCAGTTACTGCAAGAACAGCACAAATGATAGGTAGGTACAGAGGTAGGTTGTTGAAGGCAGGGAGGGAAGAAAAGGGAGAGAGCACAAGCAGTTGTGATTTTATTTCTTCTGACTACAGCACCCCAACTGAGTAAAACAAGATCAAAACCCTTCACTAAACTGTACAGCTCCACATGTGTAGAAGTGTTAAGACAAACACTGGAAAATTCTTACACCAGGGTCTTGCTTTTCTTTATAGAAAATATTTGCGAATCTTAGGTTCTTAAATCTAAGAGCCATGGCTGGTCCTTTCCATTCCAAAAGGAAATCTGCCTTGTTTGGGTGGTGAAACAGACTCAAGTACCCAAGCTGAAAACATACACCACCAAATGCTAGAACAGGTGTAGGGTCACTAGCCCATAGTCCCTGTCTGAAATAAGAAGATAAATAGTTAAATATGCCTCTTTGCTAAAACATTGCAAAGAAAGTATAGAGTTGTCACTTGCCTCCTGTATTTTGATTGCTTTTTATTTTTCACCGTCAAGTCATGATATTATAGATTTTTCAATATTTGGTGAAACAAGGAGGGGCATCAATAAAACTTCCACACTGGACTTCCAGAGGGCAGGCTTTGGCCTATTCAAGAGACTTATTTGGAGAGTTCCTTGGGAAGCAGCCCTTAAAAACAAAGGAGTCCAGGAAGGATGGGTATGCTTCAAAATAAAAATCTTGAAGGCACAGGAACAGACTGTCCCTGTGTGCCGAAAGATGAGCTGATAAGGAAAACAACCAACCTGAATGGGCAAGGAGCTTTTGAAGGAGCTAAGGAAAAAAAAGAGGGTATATCACCTTTGGAAGGAGGGTCAGATATCTCAGGAAAGCTTAAGGGAGTTCCTAGGTCATGTAGGAAAAAAATCAGAGAGGCAAAAGCCCAGTTAGAGCTCAATCTGGCCACTTCTGTAAAGGACAATAAAAATATTTTTATAAATACATTAATGGCAAAAGGAAGGGCAAGGAACACGTCCATTCTGTATTAGATGTGGGAGGGAATTTAGTAACTAAAGATGAGGAAAAGGCAGAGGTACTTAACACCTTCTTTGCCTCAATTTTCAACAAAAAGACAGGTTGTCCTCAGGACAACTGTCCTCCTGGGCTGGAAGACAGTGTCAGGGGGCAGAATAGCCCCCCTGTTATCCAGGAGGAAGCAGTCAGAGACCTGCTGACCCACTTAGATGCTCACAGATCTATGGAATCAGATGGGATTTATCCTAGGGTGATGAGGGAGCTGGCAGATGAGCTTGTGAAGCTGCTCTCCATCGTTTACCAACAGTCCTGGCTCACTGGGAAGGTCACAGATGACTGGAAGCTGGCCAATGTGATGCCCATCCACAAGAAGGGCTGGAGGGAGGATCCAGGAATCTACAGGCCAGTCAGCCTGAGCTTGGTGGCCGGCAAGATCATGGAACAGATCATCTCGAGTGTCATCACAGGGCACCTACAGGACAGCTGAGGGATCAGACCCAGCCAGCATGGGTTTAGGAGGGGCAAATCATGCTTGACTGACCTGATCTCCTTTTATGACCAGGTGACCTGCCTGGTGGATGCAGGGAAGGCTGTGGATGTGTCTACCTGGACTTCAGCAAAGCCTTTAACACCATCTCCCACAGCACTCTCGTGGAAAAGCTGGCAGCCCATGGCTTGGACAGGTGCACTGGGTTAAAACTGGCTGGATGGCCAGGCCCAGAGAGTGGTGGTGAACAGTGCCGAATCCAGTTGGTGGCCAGTCACTAGTGGTGCCCCCCAGAGACCAGTGCTGGGGCCAGTCTTGTTTAATATCTTTACTGACTATATGGATGAGGGGAACGAGTCCACCATCAGTAAATTTGCAGATGACACCAAGTCAAAGCCTGCCTGTTCTCAGGCCCTGGGACACAGGCCTTGAAGCCAAAAACGGGAAACATGCTCACCTTCGGATGGTATGGGTGACAGTAGGTCAGAGTGTGAGCTCTTGTGTCATAGAATCATAGAATCATAGAATCATAGACTCATAGAATGGCCTGAGTTGGAAGGGACCTTCAAGATCATTTAGTTCTGAAACCCCTGCCATGGGCAGGGACACGTTCCAATAGACCAGGTCACTCAAAGTCCTGTCCATCTGAGCACTGTTTAGAGCCAAGAGAGACAAACTGCTCTGCTAGGTGGGTAGGTGCCTCCTTCGACTACAGCAGTCTCCTGGCGTGAACACCTGTGGAAGCTTTGAGGCTGTCCAAACCATAACAAATCCCTCATTGAGGCGCCCATGCTGTTCTGAATTGGTGAATAAACACTGCTCCTTCTGCTGGAGAGACAACCATGGCTCTGAATTAACCACAAAGACACAATGCACACGACAGGAAAATATTCAGCTTGGTGGTTTTGGCTCAAGCAGAGAGCATTTCTCTCATGCCAATAGCTTTTTAGAGCTGACTTCAGAATGCACCTCCTGGCTGTATCTCAACAGGAACTTCAGCTCAGGGAAAAAGCACTCTAGAGGAATGAAGAAGGCATTCAGCCCTACAGGCAGCTGGTAAATGTGATCTTGGGTGCCTAATTCAGTTTTGAGAATCTTTACACCTCCTTTTTGTGCCTCTTTGCACAGGGGAAACCTGGCTATATGCTGACCACACTGGATGTCCTGCAAAGCTCTTCTCAGAAAAACACCCCTTCTGTCTCTCCTCAAATTCTATCCTTGGGAGGAGAGCTTCTGCTTGGAACGGAGAAGAGCAGAACAGGTAGAATCCTGGCTTAGAGTGAAGGTCAGAAAAAATGCTGCTTTTTCACAAGACTGATATTCTCTCATTGTTCTCTCTGCCCCTTCTCACCTTTAAAGGACAGTTCAATATTACGGCTTCCTGTTAATTATTCATCCCAGCCCGTATTTGCTTAGGCAAGGTTCACATCACAAACTGCCTGAGCCTGCCTGATCTGGCCTCCCTGGGTTGTAAATTGGCAAGAGCTGAGACAGTGGTTGACGAACGATGACTGCAATGAACAGGCACTTCTTCCTTCCTTATGTAAGCAGTTTCAGGACATTTTGCAACGGTTTCAAGCAGGCATGAACTTTGTTTCCCATTTTTGCCTCCACAGTGCCTGGCCGTGCGTCACCGTGTTCCAGAGGAGTTCATTAGGTCTAGACTTAGATTAGAGGTGTCATATGAATGAAATAAAACATAAGTTAGTGAGGTAATGATTAAAGAACAATCTGAGGTCCTGCAGGTCCCTTTCTTCCTTGTAGGATGATGAGTTGCGTGGTGAGATGGAGCACAGGAGAAATGAAGGATGCATGGAAAGGGGGTGACTGGGGAGGTCCCCTGGACCTTCCACTTTTCATGCAGCCCTCTCCTGGGTACCCCAGACTGGGGATGGCACGGTCATCGACAGGAGGGGGGTACCAGGGCATGCGAACGAGGTTCAGTGTGGGTTTTGAGAGGTTGTGAGCTGAGCTCCAATTATCCTGGCACTTTACACTGAGGTGTTCAACCTGATTTAACTTCACAGGAGTCACAAAAACCTTACTTATTTGAAGAGTTTAAAGAGGAGTAAAATCACTAGTTTCAAGAGGTGCACATCAACAGAAAGCCAGCACAGGCAAAATGAATGAATCCAGCCCTTAAAACATCTGGGACTAATGCACTCAAGTGGGAAGCATCTGCTTTACATGAAGAAGGTCGAAAGGGGCTGCTAGCCAGGAAAGGAATTTGTGATCATGGTAAAAATATCCCTGAAATGTCTGAACAGACCATAGTTAGGAGCAGAAGAGACAGCAGAGATGAAGCTGGATTTCATTCTGAGGGCAACATAGTGCACATGAGATGCTTGTTGCGAACAGCTCTAAACAGTGCTCTATCCTGCTTGGAGGAGCCATTTGGCATCCCAGGAACTTTGGTGTGATTGCATCATGGGTGATAACAGGAGTTCTTCATCTTTGTCTGAGCTTAAAGGTAGAATGTAAAGGAGTGTCAGGACTGTGGGAAAGAGCATCCTCTGGAATAAGACATGGTCAACATGCTGTGGCTGCTGTAACCAGCACTGCTGAGGTAGGAGAGATTAGATTTCTGCAAGCTTCACCTCCCTGAAGGGAGGTTGTAGCCAGGTGGGGGTTGGTCTCTTCTCTCAAGTAACAAGTGACAGGACCAGAAGAAATGGCCTCAAGTTGTACCAGGGTGGTTTAGACTGGATATTAGGAAAAATTTCCTCCCCAAGATGGTTGTCATGCATTGGAACAGGCTACCCAGAGAAGTGGTGGAATCACCATCCCTGAAAAGGTTCAAATGCATGTAGATGTGGCATTTGGGGGCATGGTTTAATGGTGGGCTTGGCAGTGCTGGATAATGGTTGAACTTGATTTTCCTGGAGGTCTGTTCCTTCCTAAATGATTCTAAGATTCTAAGCTGTCGGTGATTGCGACACGGACTTTGCCAGGTCTGATGAGGACTGTCCAGCCCTCATGTCCTCTGTGGCTCACCTGCAGCTCCAGTCCCTGATGCAGGGCACCATTCGTAGCGACTGGGACACGAACCCAGACTGGCAGGGAATCTGAATCGTTTATTCAAAGAAACGAGCTGGCTTTATACACTTCTTCAAGGCACAGCATTTCCTTACATGGCAATACTCACTACGTGACCTATCCCATGCTGCCACATCAGCAACACTTTCTGAATGTCCTTCTATGGGGTGATCAGGCACTGTTCACCCGTCTGTCAGCTTCCGGCAGCTCCTCTCCGTAGGGCTCTGCCGTGTGACACCTCCTCCCCCCAGGGTCCAGCGGAGACAAGCCTCTCTGTGCTGCCATGTGCTCCTTTGTGCTGCCATGTGCTTCTTTGTCCCACAGCCTCTAACTCAAACTCCATCCCATTTCTTCCCACACTAAGCTAACCTGAAGGTTGCCCAGTTGCAGCTCTGGCCCATGGTTGAATAATGTCCATGTGAAAATCTTGGGATGGTATTGTACAGGAGATGAAGGCAGGGTGGTGGTAGGTTCCCTGACTCCTGGCCCACTCACCATCCTTTATCCTGTTTCCTCAGCTCTGGCTTTTTCCACTCAGGAGGAATTTCCCTAAACAGAAAAGTGATAGTGGTGATGGTGGTGGGCAATAGTTGCCTCTGTCCCCTCCCTAAAAAAGGTCACACCTATTTAATGAGGCAGGTAAATAAATAGAGGAGTTTATTACCAATAGAGAGGGCAAATATGCTGTTACAAAACATCTCTGGACAACACAGCATTTTGATTAAGTGACCTAATTTCCAGTGTGAAATACCTGACAACTTATTGCATTAAGTAAATAGTTGGCAGATAAAGCCCGGGGCTGAGACTGAGCATTGCTCTGCTTCCATCTTTTGGGGTGGGTGGGCGTCCTATACCTTGATGCTCTCCTCTGTCTTACAGAGCCAGTTTTTGAGATGGGGTAACCTCTAACTGGATTATATCAGGGTATGGTCCAGGAATGCTCCCATAAGAGAGTAACTGTTGAAGGGGAGGAGTCCCTGTTGGCCTCCTGGGACTTCTCAGGGGCATCTGAGAATGAGCTTAGCCTGAGGGTTAGATTACCCTGTGCAGTACCCAGATGGATTCCATGGGTACCCCAAGAGCATCACTCTGTGCTTTTATTTCCAGCCCCAAATGACTTGCTCGCTCCTTTCCCCATGTTGCCCTTTACTTCCAGTATTCAACCATGTTACAGGGCTGCTTGTGAGGTTTTCTGCTGAGATGAAGCCTGGTCTGTCAGTGGGACAGGGTCTTTCTCCCATCTCCTTATCCTAATTACAGGGGAAGAGTTACCATATATTATCATAACTGAGAAAAATATATTTTGGAGAGGACTCAGCCGTTTCCTCCTTCTGGGAGATACTGAAGCAGTCCATAATTTTAAGTGTACTGCTCTCAGCCCTGTGACTCTTCCAAAAATCTGCCTCCTTTCTCTGGAAGCTGTCCTGGCTCCAGACTCAGCAAACACTCCACGTGTGTCAGTGAAAAGAGAAAAAAAACAACATGAACCAACAAGTGCAGAAACACCCTAGTCCCATATGAAACAAAAAGGGGCTTTATAAAGCCTAACAAAGGCTCATACTCCCTCACGAAAGTTATTATTTAGATTTTTTTTTTGCTTCAACTTTCAATTCCTAACTGCCTCAGACATTTTATGGGCTTTTATGGCTGGTGGGGTTGATGCATTGCTCTCTTGCTCTCTGCCCTGATGAGACAGCCAGCTCTGGTCCTGCAGTCCCTGTCCCAGTAAAGCCCCTGTTGTCTCAAGAACACTTCAGGGAAAGTTTGCTGCAACTGCTTGGCCGGGCGCATGGCCAGCAAAGCCAGCCCCTCTGGGCTCATCAGGAGAGACCTTGTACTACATTTTCCACTATACTTATCTAATCTTGGCTTGCGTCCATCTAGTGTTTGTGCAGTAATTACCTCACTAGGCGAAACAGTTTCACTGCCTAATTGTCTACGCTCTCAGGAAATTGTTCCTAATAGCCAGCTAAATTTAATCTCCCCTTCCTTGCTCGATCCACCGCGGCGAAACCTGCGCAGCCCTTCTCCCTCTGCTTACAGTCCCATATATGCAGTGATTGCATGGCATTATCTGCTCTTATTTCTCTAGGTCAAACAAGCAAAATCACTTCCTAGAATTCATGTGAGTCACAACGATTGTCCTTAACTCATTTTCCTTGGGCTGGTTTGAATTTCTTTCTGCAGTCTTGCAGACCATATCCAAAACTGAAGTATGTTCAGCTCCCAAGTGCATTGTGCTCACAGGTCAGAAAACAGCTTTTCCTTACAAAAACAGGATAGTGAAAAGAAGATATTATTTTTTTAAACTTCACCAAGATCCTTGAACCATAGAATCATGTCGTCGATCAGGTTGGAAAAGCCCTCTAAGATCATCAAGTCCAACCAGTAACTCAGCACTGCCAAGCCCACCACTAAACCATGTCCCCGAATGCCACATCTACGCCTCCAGGCATGGTGATTCCATTAGCTGCTCTGGTGCTTGACAACCCTTTTGGGGAAATTTTTCCTAGTAGCCAATCAAAACCTCCCCTGGTGCAACTTGAGGCCATTTCCTCTTGTCCTATAACTTGTCACTTGGAAAAAAAGACTGACCCCCACCTGGCTACAACCCTCCTTTCAGGGAGTTGTAGAGAGTAATAAGGCCCCCCCTTTTCTCCAGGCTAAACACTCACAGCTCCCTCAGTTTTTCCTTGTCAGATCTGTGCTCCAGACCCTTCCCCAGCTATGTTGCCCTTCTCTGGACACACTTCAACACCTCAATGTCTTTCTTGTCATAGGAGGCCTCAGAAGTTTTCTTGAAATGTTTTTTCAGTGGCTTTCAATGGTTGATATATCCTTCATTTTCAAAGTGTAAGGTAAATGTTTGCAGTTGATCAAGAAGCTGGCTATTTAAACAAAATGTCATGTAGTTTACTCAATGAGTTGGCACTTCAGATCTCCCACCATCTTGAATTTACAAATCTTTTTGGTGAGGTAGTAGATGTCAGGGACATTTCCAAGTAGCTTCTCAACTTGAAGGCTTTCCCAAGAGCCTTGAAAACAGCAGCAGAGAAATTTCTAAATAACTAAGGCCTTATTTTGGGCTGAAGAAGTTCATGATGTTTTAGGTCTGTGTGCTGGAGCTCAGTGTTAGAGAGCAGCGAAGCTGAGGGCTAGGTGAAGCAAGGATTAAATGGGGTTCTCCTGTGGTGCGTGCTGTGTAGGAATTTAAAAGGTGTGTATTGAGGGAAGTTATCTGGGACATTAGGGATATTCATATTTGACAGCCATCAAATGAGGAGAGAATGGTGCATGGGGCTTGCTGGAGAACTGCCACATGAGAAAGGACAGAACCTCTTTCTCCCAGCTCCTGTCCCCTGAGAGAGAAAATGGCCTTTCCTTGCACCCCTTTGCCACTACAGACGACTTAGGAACCCTGTCTTGAATTGTATCCATCTTCTACTTAACAGAGCAGCAGCAGGGTCAGAATACAGGGTCAGCCAAGTATCTCGGTGGGACTGCTTGAGAGGCAAGTTTCTGTTGCCTGTCCATCCCCTCTGCTGTGGTGTGACCTCCCAAATGTGTCCTTTGCCACAGCTGCGTGATGTAGAACCCACATACCCACACAAGCACAGGCAGCCTGGTTCCTAGAAGGTCTATGTACCTGCATTGATTTCTCCACCAGCTCTTTTTCAAGAAGTTTCTAATTGCTGCTTTCCAGTTCACAGACATATGCAACTGGCCCAGTGGAGCCTCGTGGTGGGAGCGGTTGGGAGGAAAATGGGTGGTATGTGAACTCAGGGAATTGCACCATCCCAGTAGAACCAGTTTCCCCAATAAGCTGCATCCTGCTGGGCTGTTAACACCTCTGTGTTGGCACCTTTCCATGTCTTTCATGTTTATGCTACCTCAAACCCTGCTGGGAAGGGGGTTTTTCTTCTCCCTGGGAAAGGGGATGGGGGAGCTATGATCTCCCCATGCACCTTCTCCTGCTTAGGGCCTCACAAATGGTGAGTCTGCTCTAGAAATGCACAGGCTTCCATGGACGACTTAACCTTGACCCTTATCACCAGGGACTGCTTGGAGTGCAGACCCAGCTGGCCCATGATGACAGCCAAGCCACGGGCCAAGGATTGTTTGCCCCCACCTTGCCTTTAGGTCTCCAAGTATTTGGCTTAGGGATTTCACCTGTTTCTGCAGGACCCGGTACACAATTTCAGTTTGTGCTGGGAACTCATGCCTTCCCTCAATAAAGCTACTCCACAGCAATAAAGAAGAGGATCAAGGCCGTGAAGGGGGTGTTACCACCAACCTACATGCTGAAGTGTTTTAAGAGATGATTGTAGATGAGAAGGGAAAGTGCCCGTGTTAACTCCTCCAACCCATAATGAGTCTGCAGTCTCAACAGCTGATGGAAAGACCATTTGCCCTTGTGAGAGCGAACAATGTGTGTGTCATACTGAAACTAGGGGAGGCAGGAAGCACAGAGCCCCATGGTACTGGTCTTGAATAAAACCATTTTTCAGAGGCAGGACTGGGCTTTAAAACAGAGCCCTGGCTTGTGAAAAAACTGACTCAGTGTGTGCTGAGATCTGTAAGGTCCTGGGGAGGGAGCCAGCTCTGGTAGGATTTTGTTATGGTAGGAACTTCTAGCTAGTTTTCTGTAGCAAAACCGTTCACAACTACACACATATACACACACACACACCCATGACTTCTCCCTAATGGGCAGAAATTTAGTGATCAACATTTTGGCTCTTTTAAAACCCTTTTGAAGTCAGAAGCCAAGTTTTTGTAGTTGTTTTTTCTAAAGCTCTCTGTAACTGCTGACATATGCTGCACATATGGTTTTAATGTGATTAGACTTCCGATCTGGGCTTTTTTTTCCTTTTGGACTTGACAAAGTACCTATTCACCAGCCACATATCCATGAGGAAGGGACTTGAAATAAGTTTCCCGGAAAGAAATGTACTTCTGCAGATTAATTAAGCAAATATTAATCTCTCCTTTTGATTTCTTCTTCCTCCCTTTGAAATATGTGGGAATTTGCCGAAAGCGGGGAAACTTTAGGTGGGATGATGCTTTCCTTCTCTGAATGCCCACAGGAAAAATTACTCAGGGGTAATTACATACCTTTGCAGGTGCACTGGGAATTCACACATCACTTGGTCTAGTAAGATAGCCTGCATCTGCAAGAATGGAGCTGCATTATTATTATTTGTAGCATGGAAAATGTCTGGAGGCCTTGGTGGCAAATAAGATGCCCATGAGCAAGATGCGACTTGTGGCAGCGCTGAGAATTCAACCCCATCTCACAAAGAAGACGTGTGGTCTGCTGCAGTCATGAAGATCAATGCAGATAGCACAGATCCTTTCTAGGGTTTCCTCCTTAATACCAATTTTGGGGTTTAAGGGTATGTCGTGAACATCTTCAAGGTAGTAGCAATCACAGGTCAGGACCTTCACATCTTGGAGACTACTGAAATCTGCATGAATCAATAGCCACAGGTGAAGGTCCTCCTCACTCTTTTGGCTATTCTGAAGATCTCAGTTGGAGTGTAATGCCAGAACAGTCTACCCAGGGAACAGATCCTGCATCACAGATGCTGCTACTGGTGCCCAAAGTGTATCACCATCTGTGGTGCTTGAGAAATTTTGGCCACCTCATTTTTTTCTGCACACCTCTGATCTCACATTTTCATACAATCATAGAATGGTTTGGTGTCTCACCACCATTATAGTAAAGAATTTGTTCCCAATATATGATCTAAATCTCTCATCTTTCAGTTTGAAACCGTTCCGGTATCTTTTCATTTTGCCCTATTAAAATCTTGTAGTTCTGTCATTTCTCATTCCCCTTAAAATGCCTAAACCTACTTTGAACCCTGCTAGTCTTCCCCATGTAGTAGTGATCCTTGAGTGATTCCTGTGGCAATGAATCCTACAGGCTCATTAGACACAGGGTAAAATCAGAAGAGCTGGTGTGAAAATGCTTCCTACCCTTTCCATCCACCTGTGTAGCCAAACAGTCTTGAAGGAACCTGTTTCAGAGCCTTGTTTTATTTTATCTGCTCTATTTCAGTGCTGGTTTTTTCCCAGTAGTGAACTTTGCATTTACTCACACTGATAAAAATGTTGTGAACTTTCCTGACCCGTTGTGTGTAGATTATGAAGTTCATGAGATGTACGATTAACCCCAGGCTGCGAAGTTTCCAGACTGAAGTCAGCTGATAAAAGCACTGCTGTGCTCACTTTGCCAAGATAAAATTTTACTATCAGTGAGTTTGTAAATGCTTGCAAAGTACTTATGTAAGAGAAGAACAAAGGTCGTGCAAATACCTGGGTAGTCATGAGGGAAAGGAAAAAAAAGTAGGTGCAGAGATATACAGAATATTTTGACTTGTTACAAAACTCTACGATAAGAAAGTGCTGGCATCACACCCTCAGCTCTCTGGCAAACAAGCTTTTTATGACAGAAATAAAGTAATGAGTAAGCAAGATTTACTCTTGAGATTTCCACTGAAAATATATCTTGTCCAATCATGCTACTTTATGCAACACCAGCTACTCTACCAGTCCAACAGGCATTTTTAAACTGGCTTGTAAGCATAATCTCAGCTTTCCTCTGCATGTACCCTTTCTATGTCTTGGAAATAAGCACCTTTTCCCCTTCATTAATTTCACCTCTACCCTACAGCTGCCTACTGGTAGGAGGTGGTCTAACTTCTACAGTCTGATTAAATGCAAAACACTTGTTCTCAGAGTTTTCTGCTCTGACTTTAGCCTTAGAGAAGCTGGTGCACCCAACATCTTGCTGTGTCAGCTATGTCAACTGGGTAATAAAGCACTGCTCATGTTGCAAACCTGTTCCAACTCAGTTGATGTGGTGTTTCATGTCATTTTCTTGCCTTGAACTCTGTTAAGACAACCTAGGTTAACCTCCATCAATCTTCAGCCCTTGCCTTTGTGACCTCAACTGTCAAGATGTCAAGTGGGATTTAGATGACAAGTCACCAAAGTGTCCTAGCCTGAGTGAAAACAGCAAAGAGATAGGCTTTAAAACATGAATTGTGGCATACTGGGGCTTGCTGGGATGAGGGACTCATGTCCTGTGAAGACAGGCTGAGGGGGTTGGGGTTATTCAGCCTGGAGAAGAGAAGGCTCAAGGGATGCATTCTAGAACCTTCCAGTACCTAAGGGGGGCTTGCTTATATATATAAGATGGAGAGTGAATTTACATGCCCCGAAAGTGATAGGAGAAGGGTGAATCATTTTAAACTGAAAGAGGGTAGATTTAGATTAGATGTTAAGAGGAAATTCTTTACTGTGAGGGTGGCGGGGCACTGGCACAGGTTGCCCAGAGAGGTTTGTGGCTGCCCCAAGAGTTCAAAGTCAGGTTGGAGGGGGCCTTGGTCAACCTGATTTAGTGGGTGGCAACCCTGCCCACGTCAGGGGGATTAGAACTAGGTGGTTTTTAAGGTCCCTTCCAACCCAAACCGTTCTACCATTCTATGACTCTGTGATGTCCAAGTATTCCCTGCCAGTGTCCAGGTTGCGTGACCCGGCTTGGGGCACACACGCTCTCACTGAGATTCCCATTCAGTTTGCATGACTCTGGGTGACATCTGGGCCCATCGTGCCTTGGTGAGACCTGTGCAAATTAAAGGTTAAATTGTGATAGTCTCACTGAGCAACAACCCACTCCTCACCTGAGAAGAGGTCAAGAAGCAGAGGTTTTTCGGTAATAAAAGGAGTAATCTCTGAACTGATAGCAAAAGTCAGTTTTATCAGCTGCCTGCGACGTACAGCAGCCAGATCCCTTTGCTGAGAACCACCCATTACTGTCTACTGACTACAAAGTAATAAATTGCCAGGTCAGTGACATGTCTGAGCATCAAACAATTGTATTGCAGACATTCAGATGACAATAAAGTGGTTGTAAATATAGCATTTTGCTCAAGGCTACAAAGCTCCAAGTGGTCTGAGCATGCTGGGTGTTTTCTGCTAGGCAGCTCTGCTGACCAAGTGGTGGGACAAGGACATTTTCCTCTGCAAAGGTCACTCTGGGAAGTCCTCTTTGTTTAACCATCAGCTGCCTTGTCAGGAGAGTTCACCAAAAGTGTATCACCAGTGTTCTGCTCCTTTGGAAAGCCAAGGGGAAATTCAGACAAAACTTCAATTTAAAAATGAATAGCATATTTGCAATTCTTGATGACAATATACAGAGAGCTCTTTAACCACCACCAATGAACCTGCAGTCCTACAGAGTATCTTTTGCTGTAAAACACTTGTGTTTTTTGTGGGAAAGTGAGACATTCTAGAAGGAACATTTTACAAAATAACCGCATCCTGTTTTGAAGACACTTAAGCCAAGATGTATCAAAAAGGTAACCTAAATGAAACATCAGATGATGTCCACACAAGTCCTGATCCTTCAGGAGCCCACGTCTGTGGACTCAGCAGCCTGAGGAGCACAGGAGGGATTTGCCTTCATCTCTGTACACCGCAGATATGCAGTACAGGACCCAAACTCCCTTGGGGCTGTGAAGAACTGTCATCTCATGCCTTTCTGTAGCTGCTAGCAGCAATCAGCTCCTATGCAGGCTTGCTGCCTCACTGTATAAGGCTGATACTGGATGACACCCTTTCTGGTGTCTTCAGGACATGCCTAAATCCAACTGTGTGGAGGGGAGAAATCAGCTTGAGGGTCCCACCTTTCTCAGTATTATAGGAGAATTTGGGCTGGAAGGAACCTCAGGAGGTACCAGTCCAACCTGATGCTCCAAGCAGGGATGGATACAAGCCTGTGGAAATACACTGCAAATGCCTTTTCAGGTGTTCATGCCTGGCATTAGCTTCACCCCTGTTGCCAGACAGAGATAGTCTGGTCTGAATCGTCACTGGCTGTCGAGAATACTTGGTTTCCAAAATGTATGTCCTGAATATGGCCCCAAGGCATTCGTGCCCTCAGGTCCTAAATCTCCTCAGTTTCCAGTTAGGAGTCAGTGGGAATGCACCCACGGGCAGTCCCTAGCTTTCCCTTTTCTTAAGTATCAGTCATACAGCAGACAGGCTGCCCATGGTGCTGTGAAATGTGGAGATCCCAATCTGATTTATTACCAGGGATCTGCTCATTAAAGACGCATACTTTCCAGAAGTCCTCATGCAAACAAAGAACAGCTTCCACAGGCTCCTAGAGAGAAAATCATAATTTCCACAGTCCCTGCAGCATCTCTCTTAAAATTTGCTCACAGTGTCTTTCAGCCCAGCAGCCAAGGTTACAGCAAATACCTTATTTCAGCCTTGCAAACTAACACCCGTGGTCTAACATTGCTCTAATGAAATGTCAGTGAGGACTGAGAGGGGAAAAAAAAGAAAGGAAAAGGGACAAATATACACTATCTGTCTGACGAAGTTGTTGATTTTACACTGATGACAGCAAAGCCCTGAGGTGTCAGAGTGCTCTTTGCTGATGGTCGACAGAGACTTTATTCACAGCATTAGAATTGTGGCCCTCTTATAGCATCCAAGGTCCTTGGTCTTCGTATGTAGAAATGCCCTTGATGGCAGCGTTTGCTTTCCCATGCTTTTGGCAGGTCAGGGGCTGAGGCATCAAAAATTGCCGGGACACACGTCATCAAGCCCAGTGAGGTCAAAGGATTCATTGTATGTGAAAGCTTTGGTTAGAGAAGGATTTGCAAAATCAAACCCTGGCTGACTGTGAATTGTGCTGGCTCAGAGTAGCCACATCCCTGGGATGTGAGAGAGTTACTTGTTCCAAATACAGTGGGAAGAACGTGGAGCTGTATTAGGTTTTAACCCTGATGGCTGCTTGGCATGGTCAGATGAAATTTATGTTAGAGGATTGACAATTTAATTGCCTTTAGTTCTTAAAAAAATAATTAAAAAAAAAAAATCAGCCTGGATCCTGTATTATCTGCAAGAAAGAACTGACAGTGGTGGTCCTTTTATCCTCATGACCACCTTCATTCATGATCATCTAGATCCATTCCCATCCTTTGGGTGAGTGAGATTGGATATTTCCCTAGTTCTTTATTGTGAAACACTAGGGAAATGAAAATGATTTCCTACATGTTCATAGAAACACAGAACCATTAATGTTGGAAAATACTTCTAAGATCATGGAGTTCAACCATTTAACCAAACCCTGCTAAGGCCACCACTAAACCGTGTCCCCAAGTGTCATACCTACATGCCTTTTAAATGCCTCCAGGGGTAGTGACCCCACCAGTGCCCTGGGCTGCCTGTTCCAGTGCTGTTCATCTCAGAGGAATTCATTAGGCAGCAGTGTATCCTGCCTTACTTATGAACTGAGCCCAGTAAATTGTAACTGGCCTATGCAGATTGTCAGAGAAAATATCAACTTTAAATTTCCAAAAGAAAAAATTCATATGTTCCAACAGTTAACCACTTCTTTGTCATTTCTGTCTCTACCTTCAGGTTAGTGCATCCATTCCTATTAGATCAGCAGACCTTGCTTGTGCACTCATATGTCTTTCTCAAATACAACTTGCAAGGATATGTCCTTAAGGAAAAACTGTAGGCTAGCGCATGTGGAGATGCTGGATGGGCAGCATAACACCTTTGGCTCCCTTGCTTAACAGCTAAGTGCCTGCTCACTGGGGTTCACTAGACTGTATTTCAACTCGAGTCTCACACCTTTGATTTCCCAGCAAAACGCTGTTGTTGTTCCAGCATCACTCTCTGAGGGACTAACTAACTCTTAACTCTACCTCTGTTCAAGTCATTAGCTGGAAACTTGGACTCAAGCCTATAAATGTGTGACCTTCCCTGCCATTGGTTGCTACCCTCTGAGTGAGAGATTCAAGAACAGGGAAAGAAGAACGTGACGGTGAGAACATTGTGGGAATGGTGGGAGCTCAGGAAGTGCCATATTCCTGTAAAGAGAAGCCTGCACTCATGGGGAAAACTGAGCACAAAGCATGGCCCAGCTCCAGACACGTCTTGAAAAAAAACAGCAGAAAACCTTCTTTTTCATGCTAAACCCCTCCTCGTTGGTTTTAACCAACACTGATAACAAAATAAAGACAGAATAAAACAAATAACAAGGGTCTTAAAATTACACAGCCTCTTCATGCCTTTAAACAGAGAGCTCCCTGACATGTTCCTGCTGGGAGTGAGCGCTTTCCTTCCATGTGAATGGCTCTTATTTCCCTTCCTTTCCCTCAGTCTCACTTGTACCATCACTTCATGCACAATATTTAACCCAGCCAACCTCCTTTTGGTACATCTATTTCCCATATTCAGAAAATTTCCCTTTCTTTCCGAGGGCCCAGAGCATTTTGACTTGGATTGCTTTTATATCCAGTCAGTGGAATGGGACAGGGGGATGAAGGGAAGGGTTCCTCCAGATCATCAATGTTGGCACAACTGTCTCTGCACAGCATGTGATAAAAATACTATGGTCAGGGAAATGGGCTGATTCAGTGTGAATGGTTGCAGGATGGGAAATGTCCCCATTTGTTTCGCTCAGCATAATACTTTGGGCCACTGCCCTGTATGATTATTACTGCAATATCCTTCCAGATCAAACCCAGATATCCACAGGAGCCCATCTTCCTGTTTACTGTGCGGCTGAACAAGGCCAGGGAGCAATATGCAAGTATCTAAGGCATTTCAAAGCATTTAAGGAATTTCATGAATGCCAGCTACACTGGCAAAAGGCTTCCTCTCCTGTGATACAGCGTAATTGTCCAAGGATACTGCTGTAGGACATATATTGTCTTAGGAGTCTGGGCTGGCTGAATCAGGATGTTGTATCCTAATCTCCCAGAGGTCCACAGAGTAGCTGTAGCCTCCTGCAGAGGGAAGTGGTGGAATCACCATCCCTGGAACTGTTCAAAAATCATGGTAGATGTTGTGCTTAGGGACATGGCTTAGTGGTGGGATTGGCAGTCTTAGGTTAATAGTTGGACTCAGTGATCTTAGAGGTCTTTTCCAACCTAAATGATTCTACGATTCTTGGCCTTGTCTCAGTAGGAAACGTTGTTGAGAATGCTGTTGGCGACAAAGGAAATGCTTGGCTGGTGGTGATGTCAGGCTTTCCAGGATCCTGGCAGATATGCTGGAAACAAGACCAAAGATTTTCGGGTGCACTGGGCACACTGCTGCCCAAGGAGAGGTACCTACCACTCTACACCAAATCCACTGAGACCTCTAGAGCACCACGTCCTGCATGCAGCCTAGATACCATCGGGCAGCTTGCAGGACATCACAGGTGTCTGGGGAGGAACCAGTCACATGGCGGTGTGTCCTCACTCTTTTGGGCTTTGACATCAGAGTGTCTGAAAGCCCGACCAGGCGGCTGGAATGGCAGATCTGATAATGTCTCTTTCCCCTTAAGCATGGTGGGCTGACTCCAACCAACGACTCATGCAGTCCTTCCTGCTGATCATTTATTTTGCATAAACACACACAGATCAACCAACATGAAGTGAATTCATGGCTTGTCCTGAATCCCACCCATAACGTTTAGCAGCAACTGTTGGTTTTCACAGGTATTGATTGTTCCAAATCCCCAAATTCCATGGTTTTATCTTGAAAACTATACTGCACAGGAATCCAGACTTGCACTCCAGGATTCATTTCAGAACTTAGAGAACAGGAAAATGTGGAAGCAAATGTAAGTGATCCCCAAGGGCTTTCAGGCTGAGTCCCTCAAAAAAAGGGGTGCCTTTTGGGATTTGTGCCTCTCAAAGGAGATGGGAAATCAGATGTTGTGATTTCCTCCCACTCTTAATACCCTACACTTCGAGCATGCTGCACCACTCTGTGTCTACCCTGTCCCTGGAAGTGTTCAAGACCAGGTTGGATGGGCCTTTAAGCAATCTGGTCTAGTGGAAGTTGTCCCTGCCCATGGGCAGGAGAGTTGAAACGAAAGGATCTCTAAGGTCATTTCCAGCCCAAATCATTCAATGATTCTATCATCTCTGTCCTTGCTGTATCAAATCACTCTGATGGTCACTTTGGTGCTTCTGGGTCTGTTTCTGTGGCTTCTGGGCTTCACAGTAGGGCTGAACTGGTTTCCAAGTGAAAAATTCAACATGTTGCACTTGCTTGTTCCCATGAACTTCCCATGTTCTGGGAAAGCCATCAGATTGTCCTGAGAGTGGAAATATTCCTTTGCAAAAAGGCTCTCAGAGAAAGTGGAGCATTTGAGGAGCTCTTTCTTGCTTCTTCTCTCCCTTCTTAAGTTAGGCGTGTGAGCTGACGCTCAACTCCTGCTGTGAGAAAGTAACACACAAGAAAAAAGTACCAGAACTCAGCTGAGAGCTGCTGCCACTGCTTGTGACCACAGGATGGAATGTGTACATCAGTCAACTAAATAAACCCTGGAAGCCCCCAAAAATTTTAAAAAATGTTGTAATATTCTCAGAAATAATAGTATTTGCATGGTCAGGGTCCAGTGAAGAGAGGAGAAGGAAAGGTAACATGGATTAATAAGGAGCAAAAGGCTGTGCACTGGGACAGAAAAAGGTACCACAAGCCTCTGTCAAAGAAGGAGGCAGCAGTTCCTGTCAAGTCATCGATTTGTTGTGCTGCTTTTTCTCACCAAGAAGGGCTTCCTGGTGTGAAGTCTTCTTGTGAAGATGTTCTTCTCATAGCCAGGAGGTTTGGCTTTGATCTCTGTTTTGTTGTGGCCTCCCCAGAGATCATGCAGAGGTAGAAGGTGGATGTAGAGAGGGCATGGGAAGCCCCTACTCCACAAGTAACCCCTCTCTCTCATTAACTTGGCTGAACTGTAGATTCAAAGGCACTTACTGTGGAGCCAAACCCAGCTTGGAGAGCTCTCACCCTTCCCCTGGATTCTATTCCCTTCTATGGGCTGCCTCATACCCTCCTACAGCTTTTTAAAAAGTGCTTTTCTTTCTTT
>VZTE01005907.1:640030-808093 GCA_013397775.1 Eulacestoma nigropectus
AACTTGGATGAATTCACAGGTTTAATGTAAGACCCCCAGCCTGCCACATGGGAATGACTCAAAGTAGTGCCATGCAGCCAGCTGGGGAAAGTCCATTTGGATGGAGAAGAGGTGGAGACAGAGTAGTTACATCTGCTTCACCAACAAAAACAAAGCTGGGGGAATGTGGTGGCTGCTGAGAGAAGACCTTCTCCCATCTTGGTGAGGAGCAAGGGGGATGAGGGATATGGGAGAATGAAGGGAAGCAACCCCTTTTCAACAGGAATAAATTACAGTCTTAATTTATTGAATGAGGTCAACCACAGCCCCAAGGTCTTTGAGGCTGGCTTTGGGAAGAGATGAAGTCCTGATTAGTCATGGCCAGTGGCAACACTCACAAGCACTTTGCATCCTGTCCTGAAAGTGGCTTTATCCGCTTTTTATTTCCTCCACACCGCCAGGCTGCAGACCAAAGGGAGCTGCAAGAGCCTGTGCTGGGAAATTCCCTTAATTTTGGTAGGAATGCATCATTTATCTCTTTCACCTTTTTCATTTTATACTTCTCTTGCTGATAGTGAGAGAAATCCAGAATGAAGGTGTCTTTGACATTTTGAATGTTTACTTAAATTCAGTGTTCCTGTTTCTTTTGATTAACTCTGTTTGCGTTTGTTTTATTTGGTTGGTGATGGAGTGTAGGATCATGCATGTCTGAAAGACTCTGTAATTGCATTGCCTGTCTTCTGATAGTGCAATTAATCAAGCATATTAATGATCTCTGTTTTCCAATTATTGCCTCCCATGTAGATATACAGGCCTGAAAATTCAAGCCTATATCTATATCTTTACAGACTTATTCCTATTAATAACAGTTACAGATGTGGTGACTTTCTCCACAGCCTCTGGCCAAGGAGTGGCCTTTTGTGATGATTTATTTATGCTGGCTTCATTTGATTTTAAGCCTTTGGTCATTTACATGGTTTAATTGATGGGAGTTATTTCCCTGATGCTCGAAGTTGTAAATTTGATTTATTTCCTGAGAATAACAATCTGTTTGTAGGTGCTCTGGATGGACAGTGGTTTGTGCCATTTCTGTTATTGCTCTACTTTCTAATAGTCTACAAAAAGGCTGTTAAAAGTATCTAAGTTGCATATTAAGAGAAGTTTTGAGTAAGATATGACTAGACTAATGTATGACCTACATGGATGGCAATACACGGGTGGATTATAAACCTGTCAAAAAGCACTTTGGCTTTTAGTTATGTTCTTTGGCAGGAAATTGATGCCATTCCTCTATGAGCTCTATTATCTTAAACATACCTATGCCTCATCTGAAGGAATGGGTAAGATTTATTTCCCAGCATTTGGCCCCAAGGAGCCAGATTGAAGGAGTCTCCCATTGCTGCGGTTCTGTTTGGTGGGGGACGAGGTCCCTGATGTGAGCAGTGTCTCTGGAGTAAGGAGTTAACTGGGAATTCAGCATAGCAAAGGTGAAACTTTCCCAGATATTGTTTATGTGAGAAGTTTTGGTGTCTTTGACACCTCAAATTCCTCCACAGTGTTGTCCTAACACATGAGAACTGCTACAAAAGAGACAGAATCTATCCTTGCTACGGTCGCTGGTCTTTTACAGCTCTGAAACGCATGGCTGGGAACCACCACCATGAGCCTTTGTGTGAGGGTAATATATTTTGTCTCTGGCTTAGGAATTATAAGGTCAGGACTGGACTTACTGGATGCTGGACGTGACTGCAGAAGGACCATAGAGTGTTTTCATAAGCAGGTGGTTTGGAACAGCAGAGTTTTTAACCCAGGGACTTTCCAAACCACTGAGAAACTGACTTATGGTAGATAAAAGTGAAAATTATTGTAAATAGCTCATTGCACTTATCATGCAAATGCTTGTATTTACACTGATACAAACTCAAGGAGACCACTCAGCTTAGTCTGGGTGCACCAGGTGTAACTACAAAGTGAAGCACAGTGCATCATCTCTCTTGGCTCAAGACCTTTACAGACCTCCGATAAACCCTGTCTGGACACAGATGATGTAGTAAAAGGCTGCCCTCAAGGACAGAAGCTTGCTTTGAAACTTTTACAGAGTGGTTTGGCCATGGAAAGACCTATATTACAGCTGTCACTGGGATACAGAACCTTTTTCACTCCTTGCTATCCATTTTATTACCAACAGTTCTCATTTCCCTAATTTAATTAGCTAACGAAAGACCATTTACATTCATTAAATAAATCAGCATTCTGGTTCATTGTGAAGCTAATGATCCAGTCTCTAATTCACACAGTTACAAGGAACTTGATAAACAAAAGTAGCTGCTGCTAGCAAGTGTCCACCCTGGTGAAATCCAGCTTTGCCAGCTCCATCCATTCAGCACTGGCCACATAGAGAGTGCAGTGGCCCCTGCTCTGTCCCTTTCATACCTGGATGCTGTAGAGCTCAATGGAAGATGTGTGTGGTCCTTGTTTTTTCTTCTTTCCTTCTCTATGCAACCTCTTGCTCTGTGTGGTATGCCTGCGTATCCACAGAGGGTAGGTGTTGTATGGAGGGCTGCCTGGAAAAGCTTACTATTTAGCTAAAAATAAAGTTTTTGGGGGTTTTTGCAGCTTTGTAGGCTGTTGGTTTGGTCCTGGGTACCATGAAGGTGGGAGGTCTCGGACAGTTTCCAGAAACAAAGAAATACCTAGTTCAGAATTACGGAACCTATAGTTTGGCTTCAAAGGGACATTTAGAGGGTATTTAGTCCAATACCTCTAGAAGGAGCAGGCACATCTTTAACTGGATTGAGTTGCCCAAATTCCCGTGCAACCTGGCCTGTAACATTTTCAGGGATAGGGCATCCACAGCTTCTCTATGCAACCTGTGCTAGTGCCTCACCACCCTCATAAAAAACCACCTTCTTTCTAATATCCAATCTAAATTGACACTCCTGCAGTCCAAAACCATTCCCTCTTGTCTTATCACAGCAGTCCCTGCTCAAAAGACTGTCCCTGTCTTTTTTACCGGCCCCCTTCAAGTACTGAAAGGCCACAAGAAAGTCTCCCTGGAGCTTTCTCTTCTCCAGTCTGAACAACCCCAACTCTCAGCTCATCTCCAGCCCTCTGAGCATCTTTGTGGCCTCCTTTGGACTCGCTCCAACAGGTCCATGTCTTTCTCGTGCTGAGGACCTCAGAGCTGGACATAGTACCCCAGGTGGGTGCTTAATGAGAGTGCAGTAGAGGGGGAAAATCACCTTCCTTGACCTATTGGACACAAGTGTCTGAAATGAATAGGAAGTGGATGACTAAAGAACTTAATGGTGTAGGATCCCGAGAGGAAGTCCAGGGGTGAGCAAAAGGGTGCAGCTGCCCCTGCTGCAGGGTGTAGAGCATGTGGTGGGCTTTGGCTCTGCATGAAGAGGAGGGTGAAGGGACTGTGATCCCAGCGCTGAACGTGGTGCTGAACTTAGGGGTCACACCGGATGGGGAACCTCTTAAGGAGATGGGTCTCATTTCCTCACCACTTTGGTAAAGCAAATTATTCCTCTTGAGAAACTGTGAGAATCTGACCAGAGTCTCATCTCTTTTACACCAGTAATGTTAGAGTCACTCCAAGTTCCCAGAACAATCCAAACTAATGGAGAATTCTGCTTCCATCCGCTTGAGGCTAGGCGTCCAGAGATGGATGACCCTATATGAATCAATTCCTGCTCACAATTTCTTCAGGCACAGGACAGTTGTGCTTTGAAGTCTGAAATCCCAGCTTCATCCATCTGAGATGAACTCCACATGGAAGTGCCAAGATGTCAGAATGGGATTTGGCTTTCTGGTCACTGCTGGGAGGTTCTGCTGACAGCTCTGTAGACCTTGACTGCATTGCCCCCTGTGGCTGCCCTGTTATTCATTTCTTTAGATTCTAGTGAGGGGAGGTATTGCTTTGCAGACTGGTCCAGGGCATTCAAACTTAGCCATATTTCTTAGGAGCTTCTTCTGATGAGCTTGCTTTTGAGATAATTTAGTCATGGATTTCTAAAGGAGGTATCTAAGCCAGGACCCTTTCCTGACTGACATAAACGACTTCAGCCTTCAGAGCAAATTGAATTAAAATGAATCGAATTAAAGTGAATTGAACTATAATCCTGTGATTTTACTGTAGTCTGGTCACCGTCTCTCTAAAGGCAAATAATTTCCAAATGATGAACTACACAACAAGAAAGCTGACAAAAACGTAAGCTTAGCTGCAGCATTGTGCTAAACCGTGGAAATCTACAATCTTTTTCCTATTTCTAAACCAATAGTCCTTCTGTTACCTGGAAGTCTTTCCTTTTCTTTTGCTCACCATTAAAAATAAAGCCTATCTACATTAGTATGCAGAATAATTGGAAAGGAGAATTACACAAAAAGGTAGTGTAATAGCTTTCTAGAGATTTGTGGAAATGGACAATACCGGAATAGAAAATACCTTTGTCTTTGGAAGCCACTAGTCAAAGTGTCCAAGGCTAATTTTCTAGTGCGTGGAAAGGAAAGGCAGCTGGGCAGATTGACTCAAATTACCCTGGTGTATGAGTTCCAAGTGGATTAGGTGTATGAACCTCTGAACATCTCTTTCCCTTACCTATAGAGAGAGTGTGTAGACTAAATGCTCATCTTTTGGTAAACGTGTAGACTTCGGGGACATGAATCATAGCCTGACAGCTTTTCAAATAACTGACAGAGACTGCAAAAAAACAAGGAGAGATCTCCAGGTGCATCAACCAAGCAAATACCTCCAAGACCTGCAGGCAGAGACACACAGCCTTTTCCAGGAACCTTTCTGCTGTCTGCTCCAGGACTTCAGTTTGTACTCTTAGGTCACAAGGATGGCAAGTGGAGAGAAAAAGAAAGAGACCTCTTCAGAGGGCAATTCAGAGCAGGAACATGAGCTGGCTTGACAATAGGTGTACTGAATAGGGCTGTCATGATAGGCAGTAATCACAGCTTGTTACGATGGGAACAGCATCTTCCTTATGTCCGCCCACCACCACGAATGTCAGGGCTGCCACCAAAACCAGCCAGGAATCTTGAACAGGAAACGGTCCAGAAACAAAGCCCAGCATTAGCACTTCTTTGTAGTTCTGACTTCAAAATCAAGTTGGGTTGAAAACAGAGGGCAAAGGAAAATCCTGGTTCCAAACCACACTAAAAACAATGAAGGCATTTTTTATTTACAAGATGATAAAACATGAATCCTGAAGTGAAAAACAGTATGGTTTTGCCCAATATGTCTTTGTTTTCTCTCTCTCCTTGGTATTGCGTCACAGCAAAGCACACTCCTTGAAGTTTAATGGGAACAATGAGTTTCTTTTTCTGAGGTGGTAGGGCAAGACATTAGCTTATTCTTACTTATTTGGATGAATGCTTGTGTTTTGTGAAGGACCTCCCAGTAAGTGTGTGGATTCTGCTGTTGCTTAGTTTAACAAATTGGACTTGGAAGCAAAATGGTTTGGGTTTGAAATAAGGGTGGTGCTGCAGCTGAAGTAAAGTCTCAAAAACAACTTGCAGATGTTGATAAGGCGTGGTAAAAGTGAAGGAGGTTTCTTTCCTCCTAACACAGGCACAAACCCTGTGCTGGCGCCTCTAGCTATGACTAAATATACAAGATAGCTTGGGGTACCCAGCAGTCAACCAGTTTGTCTGGGGGTGCTTCTGGCAAAGTGGAAGGACATCCTGTATTTTCCTTCCCCCTGTACTTGTCTGTTTTAATGAGGCAGATGTTAACTGTGAAACACATGCTCAAGAAGGCAGAGACACAGTTCCTCTAACAGATGCACAGCAGTTTCTCCCTTGTCATGCTAAGCCCCCCTTCCCTTTGAGTTATTTGTAACTTTAGGGCTTGAACTTGAAGCTAAGGACTAAGACCCCTGACCATCCACATTCATTACTGGGATCAGAAATGAGACTTCATGGATTTCCTGAGATGTGACTGTAAAGTCTGGATCACATGGCAGGCTTTGGGAGAGTCAGCCACTCCCACCTCACACTCAGCAGAGAGACAAAACCATGAGTGTTGCACACCCATCTCACCCATCTCCTTTATAATCTAGCCCTATACACAACATTCCCTTGTACATCCAGCCCCAATCCTTGTTTCCAAAGTTAATTACCATTCTTCCCTTGAAGGGAATTCCTTCACTGTTGACATCCATCATCCACGTGTCAATCTTCCTGTATGAAGATATATTGCGCTGTGTACTCCATGCAGAGCCAAGAGTGTCTCAGTGGCATTTTCTGAAAGTAATTTTGGGTAATCATCTCTGGAGGGTCCCTTAAGCACATTCAGCTCTATATCAAGCAGCATCACCTCTGCCTCATCAGCATTCTGCCGAGCGGCACTCCCTTCCCCTTCCAGCCTTTTCCGCTCTTCAGCGAAAGACAGACTGACAGAAAGTCCTTCCTCCCCTCAGATAGCTCCACCACTGCCTCATTCATCTTAGGACCTGAATCAGAACTGCCCATGTGCTGTTATTTTTCATTCTGTTCCATACCCTGCTCCTTTGGTGCCCTTCACTGGACTTGATACCAGCCTGAGACCCTTCTTTCCTGCAGCTCCTACCATCCATTTATCTCCACATTACCAAATGTTTTAGATAGTCAAGACTCTTTCTACATTGATTTTAGGAGCTTGGAAAGATTTCCAGAGGCTCACAGTGCTCACCCTGTTTCCCTTTCTGTACGCATTATTGCAAAATATTCCTTAAAGCTTCAGTTTAGAAGAGCCCAGGTGTGGCTTAAAGGTGCACAGGTCTCAAGCTGAGTCTTTCCAAACTTTCTTCTTGTGTAGAACTAAAGTCATGCTGGTTCTCCCTCCTCTTCTGCTGAGTTCCTAAGGTAGGGGAGGGCTCTGCATCGGTGCTGTGAGTGCTCCAGGCATTGCTGGGTTATGAGGAGGATGCAGGACCTGTGATTACCATCTTTTTCTCATGGAACAGCTGCATGAAAAGCCACTAATTGAGTCTTTAGCTTCAAGGTATGTTGTCTTTGATGGCTTTTCTTCTCTCCCTCCCTCTGTTGCCTCTCAATCCTGTAGTCAGGCTGCTGCATGCCATCCCTTCTTCCCTGCCAGCACAGCTGCTCTGCTTGAGCAGTGGCTTGGGGAACGGTTCCAGCAAAGCAACAGAGCCAAAACAGATTTTTTGAGGATAATCATTTGCTTCCCTAATTCTTTTTATCTTACCCTACTTAGCCATAGCTTTGTGGCATTACACCATGATATTGCAGGAACAAACACTTGGGAAGGGTTAAGGGACAAGGACTGGGAGGCAAATGTTTAAGCTGATGTTGCCACAAAAGAAAATGTATCAAGAAAACACATCATGAAGTGTAAGGCCTCTAAGTGAAAAAAACAGGGATAGTATCATGTTCCTTTAAATCCCTCAAGGAATTTGACTTACTGGACAGAGATCTTTTCTGCAAGTAAAAAAAAAGCACAAACAGCCCTTTATAAATTAGGAAATGCTTATTACCTCTGTCACCCTCTGTTCCTTTCTGTGCCTCTTCCTTTTAAATTTGGAGTCATGGGGACATACAGAGATGCAGACTATTGCAGTAAATAAACAAGTGCCCTGGAGCTCAGTTTTGATTACCAGTTTTTTAGATCTGCATGGATTGAAAGGTTGGCAGCATTCATAGCTCCTGCTGAGAGCTGTTCAAATATATCTTTAAAGAAAAAGCAAACCATGGCAAAAGCTGAAGCAAAGCTTTTCTTTGCTTTTGCTCCTCATTTCTCAGTTGAGCACATCCCAATGACATTTCCTCAGGTGTTAGGATTGGTGCTTTGAAAAGCTGCCAGGATCACATTTTGTTCTTGGTGTTAGAGGCACCAACTCCTCCACCTGAAAGGAGCTCTTATCACCTAGGAAAATGGGTCTTGCACTCCAGGGTTTTTGGGGAAGAAAGGCACAGAGGTGGGTTTTTTTTTTTTTTTTGTAAATGGGAATCTGCTGTTCACATTAGTCTGTGAGGCATCTGAAAAATTTAGCGGTGAGACTTTTTGGAAAACGTCTTCACTTCTCCTCCACTGGCATGGTCCTCCCTGGACTATTTGTTCTGCAACCAAAAGCAGCTCAAATTCCTGAGGCATGTGTATTGGGATCTCAGAGGTGCTTGACTCTTTCTGGAAGTATTTAAAAGTTGTGTAGATGTGTTGCTTAGGGACATGGTTTAGTGGTGGGCTTGGAAGTGTAGGTTAGTGGTTAAACTTGATGATCTTATAGGTATTTTCCAATGTAAATTATTCTGATTCTACAGTTTTGTGGTTAATGGAGAGCAATAGGTGCCTCCAGAAACTGATTTGACACTGCTGAGATCAAAATCACCTTTCAGGAGTGTCTCTGAGATGACCTAGGCTGTAACATGACCTTGAGCTATTCAGTTCCCCATGTAGGCACTTAGGTGTGGTATCAAATGTTGGGATATGCTCTCCAGAGCCAGTGGTTCTACTCTTTTGGAAGCCAGGGCAGAGAAATCACAGGGATTTTACGTATTAGCTCACTGGGGACTGCTTGTGTCCATCACTTTTCTTCCACCTACTTTCTTCACCTCCTTCATCTGATTTCCCTGTGGTCCTTTGGACGTCCCCTGATCTCCAGTTCCTTACACATCCTGCACCAGGTCCTGCCTCTTGTTGTGTGCCTGGAAGCTGGGAGCTGGGTTGTGACTGTGAGCCTGGTGCTAGAATGAGGAATCACTAAAAGGCCAAACCCTTTTCTGTTCCTGCTCACTAATATGAGGCTGCAAAAACAGAATTGTGGCAAGCAAACATCTCTGGTTTCTTCTTCTGTTTTCAGGGCTGGCTTAATCCAGCATCAGCCTGATTGTGTTGCCCTGTGGTTTACTGGACTAGTCTGATCCTGTTCCCTGTGGTTCATACTAACTGCTAGAGACTTTTTGCATTTAATTCTTCTTTTGATATCTCTTTTTGTCCTAACTTAGGCTAAAGGACTTAGATTCCAGAACAAGCTATGTGGGTATCTCTAAAGCAACCTAAGACCTGCAAGAGCAATTTTTAAGTACAATTGTTTTAATGCTTCTCCTTAATTATAGAGTATAAGCAGACTTTCTATTCTGTATTAATGCAATATCTTACCCAGAAAGGTCTTTGTTCATGGCTGGGATTTCTATGTCTTGCTAAAGAGATCTGCAGCTTGCCAGTCTGTTCTAAATCTGTCTTTAACCAGCAGAGTTCAGCTGCAGACCCTTCACAGAGTGGTCAGGAGCTTGCTTAATCTCACTTACTTGAGTGTAGGGGCCCCTAAACCAAGGTATTTTTCTGTAAGCAAAGGCAGATGTGTGCCACTGCTCTGCTGGGAAGACCTGGCAAATCCTTCACCTCTAAGTTTCCCAACCACGACTTTGAGGGGAACAGGTCCAGAGAGGTTCTGGTGCAACAGAGAATCCCTGGGACTGGCCCACGCTGCCAGTGTGGAATCAAAACCTCTCCCCATGGCACCTTCTGAGCATCTGCTGCATTCAGCACAAAACCCTTGCTGTAGTACAGACTGTGGGGGCTGGGAGCTTCCTTCCTCCTCTTCCCCAAGCCCTTCCACTTAATTTGTGTCATTTTGTTCAGATGCAGCTGGAAAGAATTAAAATGTCAGCCAGGCACAATTGCCTCCATTGAGATGAAAAGCTGCTGGAAGAAACAATGCTAACAAGCATGGCAAAGAGAAAAAGGGAAAGCCTAGTGCTGTTTAGCTGGTAATAATTAGCCCCAGAAACGGAAAGAGGCAAGATCCTGAGTGGCTCCCATTCAGTTCAGGGGAGGTCCAGTTAGGACTAGGTCAATGAGCACTGCTTAATTGCTGCTAATCCATTATTGGATGGAGTCTGGTGCCCAAGATGTGCCCATCGTGCAAAAGCATGTGGCAAAACAGTTGCAGAGAGTAAGAGCATGCAGAGATGCCCCCAAGACTTGGCTGTTGTGGGAGATCATCTGCTTGGATAGGGTTACTTGGGAACCACTGGTTGTGGAGGTGCCAGATTTAGGAGCTACCTTGGATATTCATATGTTATCCAAAACCAGAGTGATAGAAGGAGAAGTTTTCAGCTGTTTAAGCCAAATGACTATGTGAAGTCAGGACTTGTCCCACCACAGCCCAAGACATTATAGGTAAAGAATAACAGAGCCAAGGAAATCACTGAAGCTCTACAAGGCTTTACTGGGAGAACAGATCAGATGTGTCATTTCTGGATCAGGAATGTGCAACAGCCTTGCCTTGAAGACTCCGTATTTTAGTCTATTGCTTAGTTTTGGATAAACGTAAAAAATGGGCCTATAAAGGTACTTTAGGTCGTAATTCTTCCCATTCCTGTGTTCCCATACAGATCTCCCTATCAGGGATGAGTTTCTGCTCATCAAGGAATGTGGAAGATGCCCTGAGTCCACCAGCCCTTCTTCCTTCCTTCTCCTCTTTCCACATGTTCCTTCTTTTTCTGGACAATGGGAAAACAATCCAGACGTTCTTGTGCACGTTGTGTATACACCCTCAGTTTGTACCAGGAGCTGTAGACAATTCCACCCTTCCTTTTCTTCCTTATATATTCCCAGTGTAGTGTCAGCATAGCACACACTTTATAAAACAACCTACCTAGACAAGAGACTGGGGTCAGATCTTCTTCCATGCTGTGCCAGTGACTTCATTATACCAGGGTGGCATTGGGAAATAGGGGAATAGAGAGTACTGGGGAGGCAGTGACATCCACATCACACTGAAAGTACTTGTGAACTGGAGATTGTCTGTCTCTGGCCTACCTGGCTCTTAAAATCCTTGACAATGTCATGTGTTGTTCCAGATCTTTCTTGTTTGCCTGCCCTAGGGCAGGTCAGTGTTTCACTCTGTCACTGCAATGTGGTGCTGGTGGCTGGGTTTGCATCCACCATCAAGTCAAGTGTTTGATGTGCCTGGGAATTCCTCTGTTTTATTCAAGCTAAAGCAGTTGGCTTAATAAAACTTAGGTTCCCTCCCTACAGATTTTGCTTAACCTCGAAATCTTTCAGACAATATTTATTCCACACCAGTGCTGCATACACAAATTATTGCTTCTAGAAGGAGCAAGATGGGAACTGGACAAGACATCCTAAACAACAGATAATGGGGGGTGGGCAAGACACCCTGAAAATTATTTTTAAGGTCGAATTTATGGCAGAGAAAGAAACACACCTCAAAGGAAAATGCAAATTCGTTGTACGTGATTGAAATCAAGGGATCCAAGGGGTATGTTTAAATTTTCCTGGGAAAAATTTAGGATTTGCTCTGCAGCAAAAGCCAAAGCAGAGGAATGAAAGAGCATTGCTGACCCAGGGAATATGAATGCACCAGAAGCA
Source organism: Eulacestoma nigropectus (assembly GCA_013397775.1). NCBI lineage: Eukaryota > Metazoa > Chordata > Aves > Passeriformes > Eulacestoma > Eulacestoma nigropectus. The sequence goes on from VZTE01005907.1 coordinate 651,360, forward strand.
TTGTGAAATCTGAAGTGTAGGGCTTTTTTTTTAATAAAAAGCCCATTGTGGCAGGGTGAGTTCATCCTGCAGTACTAACATAGGGGTGCCTTTCACTGCTTTTAGAGACAGGGATCAGCCCTGTCCATGACAGTGGGGCTGGAGATAGATGATTTTTAAGGTCCCTTCCAACCCAAACCATTCAATGATTCTGTCTCTTACCTAGCTCAGTAGCTGTGCTAATCTTTTCACAGAAGTGCAAACACCCATCTCAAGCAAGGTCCATCACTTCTGACATCTGCTTGTGTGTGCCCTATCTTTTAGTGCAAGCAGTAGCACACCTCTCTGTTTGGTGGGACAGAGAGCTGCGCTCTGTCTTGATGTATGTTTTCAAGGGGAAGGCAAAGGAAGAGAATGGGTACTCAGACAAAGCCAATTCTTACAGTCCAGTGGTCCAGCCAGACCATTGTTGCAGTTAATCCTGTCTTCTCAGATAGCAACTGCTCATTGGGAAGATGAGACTCTTCCCAGGATGCAGTCGGTGAGCTGTGCAATATCCTCAACCGTGTGAAAAATGGCTTTCTCACCCTCCCATGTAAACTTCTCATGCTCTCTGAAGCATAATGTTAGATTATCTGAGTAATATTGTCTTCCGGCTTCTTTTGGCTAAGCCCTTTCTTCGAGCTCAGATTTCTCCAGTGAGGCATTGAAGTGAAAATCATTCCTTGATGGACTCTGCTGTAGGGACTTTCACAATCAATACCCTCTCCCTTTTCCCTATTTTATCTCTTCCTTTAGGGCTAAGAGGTAAAAAACCCAGTGCATGGTTTGAAAGTGTGAGATGTGGCTGCAAAGGGAACATTTCTCCTGCGCCTGACAGCATGATCCCTTGCCCAGATTTAGGGAGTGTTTGAAATAGGAAACAGGCATGTAAAAGATCTCACACATAAATCAAGGACAATGCCACCCACCACTCTGTCCTGGTTTGAAACGCACTGCAGTTTGCACAAACTTGGGGATGCCTTCCTATAGCTGTGTTGGATACAGGCAGCATGTCTACACAGCAGCACAGAGCTCCCCTGGGCTCTCCTGCACTCCAAAATGGGGTTGGAGGCCTCAGTGAACTGCATGATGCTGCAGCTTCAAAACCTGAGAGCTTGAAGACAGCAGTAGCTTCCTGACCCTGCTAGAAAATTGGTATGTGTTGGTGCAGTGACACCACTTTTACTGGTGAAACATCTGGAGAACCTCTGCATCAGTCCTGGGACCCTAGCTGAAGAAGGTGTGTTTGACAACCGCTAAGCCACCATCTGAGCTTGAATAACAACCTCTCATGTTCAGTGATGCCAATGCAATAGTCCCTATGGAAAAGCAATTCTTTATACCAGATGTGATGAACTCTATGCTGGAGAAATTGGAATTTTAAATAGGATTTAGGTTCCTGATTTCTAGCTAGGTTCTCATTTGTATCTTATAAAAACTGCCCCCCTCAGTTCTCTCTCTGTGGGTAGATGTCCCGCCCCTGGAGGTGGCGTGTCCCCATAAGCCTTTGTCTTCCTAGAGTTCACTCAAAGTTAGCTGTGCTCTGCCAACCTTACAGGAGACAGACTGCTAAGGGTATTGACTCTTCTTAATGCAGTTTTTGTCCTGGTTTCAGGCACTTTTTAACACAATCTGTGGCTCGATCCAGGGGTTTGCCTGAGGGCTGTTACCACATCCAGGTACCTTCAGAGAAAGGCCTAAAAATGCAGTTGATGCTACGCCAAACCTGGCACAAGAGATAGGAACAACACCTGTGCATGACTTTGCCTCCCCATAAAGCCATGCCATCTCATACTCTTGCAGCTCAAAGCCCTGGGATGCCAGGAAGAGGCTGCTGCTACAAGACAGTGCCCTGGCTCTGCAGTTGTGCTCCTCCAGAGCACAGCTTCCCCTCCTTTTTGGTGTTGCCTCCCGGTCCCAGCCTTTGTGAATCCCTGTAGGGGCCTGGGGAGGAGGAATCAGCTCCCCAGGCTCCCATCAGGAGGCCCTGTGAGGAGGGCTTTGCCATCAAGGCAGTCAGTCCCTTTTCCAGCTCTGCCAAATTGCCCCAGGGTGCCTCATTAAGCCTGCTGCTCCCTCAGCCCCATGGAGCTCGTTACTTTTTTAATGCATGGGCTGACAGGCCTGGAAATATCAAACTCAGCAGCTTCATGCCCTGCTCAGATCTGAGGCACCGTGCTTTGGAGCTAATTAGCTGGATTTCAAATCAGAAGGGCAACCAACTACTGTCTCTGACAGCCCTGTTTCATCAGGACCTTCCAGGAAGATGGTTTTAAAGTTTTTCTCTTCCCAGGCATGAAACGAAGTCACAGGAAACATCTCTTTTTTTGGCTTGGGGTTTTTTGGGGTTTTTTTTGGGTGAAGGGAGGGGAAGCAGGCATTAAATAATTATATTTTCCATTGCCTCATCCAATGCACTTCATATTTGCTTTTAGGCAAGTAAATATAATTTCACACCTTTGAACCACCTCTAAGAATCACTGGGGAGAGACATGCTTGTTTTCCTGGAAATGTCCATACACTACCACTTCCTATTCCTTGAAAACCATCATCAGTGCAAGAGCTGCCTTGAAATAAGGCTGTGCTGTTTTTTGCATGCTATGAAACAATTCTCCTCTCCCTGCTGCTCTGCCTCTGGGAGGCCACCATGGTGCTCAGTGACCTGCAGGACCACAGGTTTTAGGGCTGGAAGAGGGGATTCTGAGCATCAAAATGGATTTTCCAAATTATATCCCATGTTCCCCGTCCTGAGCCCTAAACTTCCACTACATCCAGGGCATAACCAAAGCCAGGAGCTGAATTCACAGTTTTTGGCTCCTTGTGTGTTGCCAAAATAAGATCAGTAGTGGCTTTGTGCTGCCGAGCTTTGTACAGTTGGAAAAGACCTATGTTTTAAAGGCAGCTGCTTAATACTTTTTGCAGACCAAGCATTCACTGAGGGGGAATGGAATTCTCTTCCCCTCCACAACCTGCCCTGATTTCCTACAGAATTCCCCTGAAAGCTTCTTGTGTGGATTTGAGCCCACCTGGATTTGTTGCTCCCGCTCTAACTCATTCAACCACTCTTCTGGACCTCCATCTCTGGACCTTTAATCCCCTCTGTGGTGTAGGCTGTGTTCCTACACAGTACATTGCTATGGGCAATTGGCAATCTTGGGACCTGCTACAATAAATTCCCACCTGAGCCCTCTGGCACCCATTCAGCCAGGCACTTTCCTCTTTATTTTCCTTCTCCACACCCCCAATTAAAAGTAATAAGTCATTAAATTGTCTTTATATTTATGTTGGTGGGCCTGTCAAGTGCTTTCACAATAGCAGCTCTTACAAAACCTGAGACAAAGAGTCCCACACGAACTGGCTGCCCTCTGTCACTTCACTACAAAGTCCCGCATTGCCTTAATAAAGGAAACCTAATGAAACACCAGAGGGGCCACCAGAAACGCAGGACCGGAGGTGGGGGAAGTGTGGTGCGGGGCGCTTTCAAATCGCTGGAGCATAAAGTAGCAGGAGTTATTTAACTGAGGGGAGCTGGTATTCTCCTCCAGGAAAAGCTGGCTGAGCTAGCTCAGAACAAGGATTTCCAACACAACCTCTCGCTGCGGGCCTGATGTCTCCATTTCTGCAGAGTAAAGCAGCTCCCCATCACGTGTCTGCAGAGCAGGGGTGCAGCTCTATGGGATCTGTCGGAGAAGATTTCCTGCAGAAAGCTTTGACATGTCCTACACATGCTGCCTTATGCATGCCTTGCAGTCCTCCAATGGAAGATGGAAGGATGATTTATTCTCCATTTGACTGAAAAGAAATCAGAGAATGAAGAGATGAAAGGATAGCAGAAAGAAAACTTTTACCCTCCTCTCCTTACTTAGACCTTGGTGACTCTGGATGTATCTATGTGGTGTGTGGAAACAGGGGCAAAGTCACTGCCCATGCAGAGTGCTCTGGACACAAGAAGGACCAGATCAGAGCAGGACTTGGGCTCTACAGCTGGATCACATCCTTGATCTTTTTCTCTCATGCTATGGCACAGCACTGTATGTATGGGTTTTGGGTCAGGAATGCCCAAAAGCTGATGGATTAGAATCACAGTATAATCAAGGTTGGAAAAAACATCGAAGACCTTTGAGTCTGACCACTAACCAGACACTGCCAGGTCCACCACTAGCCCATGTCCCTAAGCACCACATCTGCATGCTCTTGAGGCATTGATAATCTGGTGATGAGGAGGGTGCATCTGTGGTGACTCCAGAACTGCAATCTATGTTGAGAAGATCATCTGATGCAAATGCACAAAGATACATGGGCAGAACACAGTCAGCTGAAGATGTGACTAAGAAGGCAGCCCATAAATCACCTTTACGTGTTTAGGGCACCTGGTCCTACTCCTGAGCTGCAAACCCCTTCAGCTTCATGAGTCAGACCTTATTGCCCTGTTGGAGAGTGTTGTGCCTGGAAGCAAATGTCAGGCAGGAAAGGTCTGAAGTGCACTGGGCCTGTTCCTGAGCAAATGAGCTCTGAGGAGCTATGAAGTTCTCCTGAGATCAGCAGGTAGGGGTTTGAAGTCTCATCTTTGGATTTGCACTAAGATCTGTCTCTATGAAGCACATAGGTGTCGTGGAAGGTTTGAGGTTACCAGTGAAAAGTGCTGTAAGTGAATCATGCTCATTTCAGGAAGCAGTGATTAAACCCAAGACATTCTTTCACCAGAAGTGAAGGAAACTTTTACTCTTTCTAGGTGGTGGTTGTGTGAAGAACAAAAGGAACTGATGGAACTTGCCTTCACCTGCTTTTCATTGCCAGTGTAACAGGAATGAGCTGATCGTAGCCTCAGGCACATATCGCCCTTGTGTGCTGGACAATCAGGTCTCTGCCTGTGGAGGGGAACTAATGTACAGCAGACAGGTACACGTCTGCTCTCATGGACCTTATGCTGAGAAGATGCTGAACTCCAGTGCCCTTCCCTGGCTACTATCCATCCTTAAATACTATCTCCACAGGGAAGCTGGGCCAAGGCGTGGCTTGCTGTATAAAGTTATGCAGCATGATGCTATCCAGTATCTCTGCCAGAGGGCAAGAATTTCATTGCACTATCCCTGTTTTATGAATTACCAGAGGACTGTGTTTGCATGGCTGTCATGTAAAAAATATGTGCCTGCCCCACCCTAGCAGGGAGATTTGCCTTATGGTGAGCTCCCAGCTCTGAACCAAGTCTGGAGCCACCAGACTGTTGAATCAGCCCTGCAGGGGCACAGCCAAACGAAGCCAAGCAGCTACTCCTGCAAAATTTACGGATATTGTTCTAGTCCAAATCCTACTTCTAGAAATTGTCAAGACTGGTTGTATAGGAGGGTGATGCACCAGCCAATGCACAGTGCACTTCGTGCGTGAGGAGCTGAGCACAACATCTTGGACAGCATTTCACATAATAACATTTGCATTGAGACCAGTCAGCATCATGCTCTGGCCAGGGAAACTGGATCCTCCTCCTTCTGGCATGCAGATGTTTTTAACAGCTGCAACATTTTGCAGCTTTTAAAGCCCGCAACCATCTTTTAATTCAGCTTGTATATCACTCAATGACCAGGTTTGAAAAGCTAACAGAGAGGATAAGCAGACTTTTTGCTTCAAATGTATTTTCAGTGACTGACCAAAATGTTGGAAGATGGTCACAGGGGGAAGTGGACAGGTCCCGTGACTCACAGATCAAGTGTGGCAGAAAAGAGTTTTGCTTACAAGGAGCTCTTGGTCCATCTTCTCTCGTCCCTGTTTTATAATTGCAGAAACTGACTGAGAACAGACTCAGACCTGGTCTGTTTAACAAGCCCAGTTTAAATTCAAGCGTACACATGTGATCAGATCTCATATAAACAGATTGGTGTTTGCTGGCAGAGGTTTTATCCAGAGGAACTTTTGGCAGTTAAAACCAGATGAAAGCTACTGGAGGACTGGGCATTCCTCATCCAAGCTGTAAAATACACCAAGCACTATAATCCATCACATGTTTGAAGCCAGGAGGCAAGTTCTGCACCGCTTTATGTCCTGTTCCTTGCCCATTGCCTCCAGGCAGTCACTGTGCTGTCCAGAACTTTGTATCTGGGTGCATTCCAGGTGCCCTGAGCAACAGGGCTGTGCTTCACCCAGGTGATGCTCTGTCTGCCTGGGCAGAAATTTGGAAGAACTTTGTAACCAGCCACTCAATGCAAAACAAAGCCCAGCACCACATAATTCATGTGCTGTATCCTGAGGGTCTTGATTTTGATTCAGCTGGATCCCAGGACCAAGGCTATGGTGAGAAGCCAGAACTTGGCCCAGGGCACTCAGTCAGACCACAGTCCATCACTTGAGTTTATTTGAAAACTACCATCTGAAGCCATGACTATTTAAAGATTGTATCTATTTAAGACACACACACACAGACACACATGAAAGGGAGCTAGAAATAGCAGGGGCAGCGAGGAACGGGGGCTGAGCTCGAATTCTTCCCTGTCTGAACACATGGCAACTTGGGTGCTTTCCATGGATGGTTCACAGCCGCTGTTCTTGGACTGCCAGTAGCAGGGAAAGCAACATCTCCCACACATGGTGACAGCCCCTTTGCCATTATACTCCAGCCCTCCAGTTTATTTGCAGGTTGTTATCACACTATTTATAGCAGGCCCTATTTCTAACCCCACAGACCTATTTGCCTCTTCCAGAGTCCCCAGAGAGCCAGATATGTTTGAAGTGTGACATCTGTGAGGACAAAGGAAGTGAAAGCCTGACACAAAAGAGAGATGCAGAGGACAGACAGGGCACAAGGTATCGTAGGACCATCACTGAACTGATACTGAGGGAGCATCTCCCTCTAAATAATGCTGACTGTCAATCCTGCCTCATGAAGTTCACAATCTGACCATAGTGACAGAAGAACTACCCTGGGATAACCCCCAGGGTCTTTTTTTGCAATATTCTTCTCTCTGTCTCCTGGCTTGTCACTTCAGGCTCGATTTCTTCTCTCAGCATTCCTGCCGCTTCTGCAGAGAGTGATTGTTGTGCCCCAGTGGGATAAAGCTCCCTTGGGAATGAGGACTACTTTCTCATTCCAGGTACCGCTGGTCTTTTCATAAGTACTGGCCTCCCCTGTGGGATGTGCTTCCCCAGGAGCTGGAGCTGCCTACCTCCCAGCCTGAGCAGCTGCAGCCCACAGGTTCTGCATCAAGCGGAGACCCGGCAATCGGCATCCGGCACTCCGTGAAAATGTTGGCTGCTGCCTGAACTTCTCCCTGCCCATTATAGCATGACAGCTGTGAAATGCATTACTCACAGATGTCTATAATTAGGGTCCGCCACTGCCTTCCAATGGCATCTGAACCAAAAGGGCCAGTGAAAATTGAACAGGATCTCTTGAGCCACCAGATGAAAGAGTCACGCTCCATAGACCCCAGTCATTCAGTTTTACTGATTTAGCTTCATCCTAATTGTGGCAATCAATGCGAGGAATCCTGAATCCAAAGAGACTGTAGCTAAGCTGTTGTTTGCAGCAAGGCATTCCCATAAGTTCAGGAGGCTTTATGTCCTGGAGCTGTATGGGATCCTAAATGACAGAAGTAGGTCTTTATTGCTGAGTTTTGGGATGATTATTTGTGCCTTCCTTCCTGACATGGAAAACTAATTTGCATCTTGACTAACACCAGCTGTTTGCTACTGTTGATGAGCTTCAGTCATCTGTAAGTTTTGTCAACAACATCCCATTTTATATATAGTGCATTTTATAGTGCATTTTCCAACATGAGCACCAATAGCCTTTCCAGCCACCACAGTATCAGAAAATCTGTAGAAAGAGAGAACACAATAAAAAAAAAAATCACAGTTATTCTAAATAAAACCTACTTAAAATTATGCATTCAGGGAGCTCTGCACACTTTTTGGGAAAGGGGGCAGAGCTTGTTGAAGGCATCATGTGTCCATAGTCTTGAAGTGTCTTCCTTGCATCTCCTGATGGCCTTAGCCCCCAGTTTTGCAAGAATCTTTGTATGTACTTTAAGCACACAAGCAGCCCCCAGAGAGGGTCTTTGTTGGGCTAAGAAAAGAGATAACTGATGGAGACAGGCAGTAGTGCAAAAGATTATATTTCAAGGTTGGTGGTCTTTTCTGATGAGGATGTGCATATTTTTAGGAGGAACAGGAGATGGTCAGCATGAATTCAGAATGAACGATAAGGAAGAAGAGGCAGGAAAGTGCCAGCACAGAAGAGAGATGGTTAAAGTGAGCTCTGAAGATCACAGAGCAAGAAACAGTAGGAGCCAAATCAGAGATTTTATCTTTATATTCCTTGCACACCTCATCTGTGCACTATTATCCCCTTCTTTGCTGCCATTTTCCATTTATTGCTGCAGTTTTACAGAAGCAAAGAATAAAGCCATGTTGTGCTTTGGGTATTTTATTTTATTTATTTTATTTTATTTTGTTTTGGTTTGGTTTTTTTTTGTTTTATTTTACTTTACTTTACTTTACTTTATTTCCATTCTATTTTGCAAATAGATTATGTTAACTTCACAGCCGTGGATAATTCCCATTTGTGGCTCTTCTATTTCCAGAGATAGGATATCCATCATTCTTGGAAGTATATGCAAGCTGACATTTTCTGTTAGACCAAAATATAATTAGATTTGCACACACCAGGCACAAGGTTATCGACCACAAAAACAAAAAGACATCGCACAAACAAGGAAGAACATCTGGGAGACACACCAATCCGTCTAGGGACCAGCAGAAACAAAACCTGAATAATAGATGGGCTAACATGACACTACCAGTGTCCTGTCTGATTAAAACTACTTCATCAAACATCACCAAGGACAAAAATGTCCCTTTTGCCCATAGTTGGATGCATGATGAGTAAGAAAAAAATATATGACTTCTTACACATTGCTGAGTTGCTTTAAGTCCTCTGCATTTTGCGGTAAGGGCTCACAAGGCACCTCTGTACCCTGGGCATCAAATTGGTTTGCAAGTACCCCAGTTTTAGTGATGCTAATTTGTTAGATATTGCCTCAAACTGGGAAACTTGCAGGAAAACTCTACTTTCCAGTCTGCTGTGCTGCTTGCCAGTGGACTGAGGCGATGCTGAATGTTGGGAGAACTCAGGATCCTCTGCTGATGTGAATCCTGGAAGCCATGTATTCATGTTTGTCTTGATGTTTGTGATTCTTTTAGACTCACTAAATTTGGTTTCTCTAGATGTGTCAGGCTGCCTCTGATAAAACAGCATGAATTCACCCAGTGGGTCTGTGACCACTGATATTGCACCCACAGTGTGGCCTCAGCCTCAGGCAGGGGCAGGCTTGGTTTGGGGGAGACACACCTGCTGTCAGTGCAAACCACCGTGGAGAAAAATCACCCTCAAACCAGGTCACATTAGAAGGACAGAAAGTGAGTTATAAAAGTCAGTCAGCAACTGACCAAGGACTTTGCTAGCACACTTTTACTTTCCTGGGGAGCCAAGGAGGGATCTCTCTCTCTGCCTGCAGACTGGTGACTGGCAGAGGCCATGTTCATGTTCAGCACATCTTGGACAAAATGAACTGGCAGGTAAATTGGAAGTACTGGGTGAGAAAATAATTCAATTTCTCTCATCAGTTCAGTTAATGGCTTTCATTTAGAGGGTTCATGCAGGATCATTACTCTCCATTAAGCTGCCACAGGTGGACACAGACAGATGGCAAACCAGTTTCCTCAAAGCACTTTACTAAAACTGTCTACCTGGGGACAAATCCCTACACCTGGCTGTCAAAGAAACCTGTCAGGCACATGGAAGAGAGTCTGGGAAAGTCCCAGGAGCTGGTTCCAATGAGCTTGGATCCTGATGGGCCTGCAGGAGTTCTGCAGTGTACAGAGGTTGAGGATGACTGCTTAGGACCAGACATGCTGCAAGATAAGGGTGGACAGAAACTCAACCCAGAAGCTCTCATATTCCACTGCAGAGAACTGTGAGCCTGAGAATCCTCTGATGCTGTGTGTGGGAGGCTGCAGGGAGCAGGAGAGCCCCCTCTGTGGGTCGACGTGTGCCATCCCTTCTGTGTTCCAGAAGATGGTCAAGAGCCCTTAAACCCAGGATGTTTTACTGGTACATGCTTTAGGCAAAAGACCTGCATTCACACTCTTTTCTTCTACTACGAGGTGAGTTTAAAAAAAGCACATCTGCTTTGCATTAAGGATGGGCAAATGTTGGGTTACACTATGTGGTGACAGAGAGAGAAGCCCGGAAGGCAGGAGAGACAGCCTCTTTCCTGGGCCCGGAGGTGACCCTGGGACTGTATCCAGGTCACTGGGGATGGGCGGAGAGAGGTTTGTGGCTTGTGGACAAAGCTGGACCTGTGAGAAGTGAAGATTTTAGTTTGTGACCTTATCGGGTACTGTTTACCTGTTACCATAATAGGCAATGTCTGTGCACTGCTCCAGGTGATAGGGGGACACTGTGGTGAACATCTTTCCTGTTTACATGATGTTATATCCTGTTTTGTGGGGGTATTTAGGGAACTCACACTGCGCAATAAAAGGGGATTTTGTCTTTGACTTTGCACCTGAAGGAGGGCAGAGTTCGCCCACGCGTGATTACTGCAGGCAAAGAAGTGCAGTGCACCTCTGCTCCTCTGCCTTTACATGTGGGAGATGGCCTGGGGCTAGTTACACTCTGACAATAGCGTAACAAGCTATAGAAAAAGAATCACAGCTTCGACTTTTGTGTCTGGTCCCTTGGCTTCCCTCCTGCAGCTCCCTCATCATAGCCCAGGGCTAGTACAGGCTGTATGGCAGAGGAGAGAAGTACCACACATTTTCCTCGAAAGATCTCTTAGAAGACTGCCTGGGAGACGAGAAAAGTTTTATCCAAGCTTTTCCAAACTCTCAGAAAAGGAAATTTTAAAAGGCTGATGTTGTATTTTCACCATCACATTGAATGAGGTTTCTTGGGTGGAAAGGATTTCCTTTGAGTTGTTTTGCCCTGTGCTACCCGGTAAAATTGCATCCAGCACTTTTGAACAGCTCCTCTTTTTCCAACATGTAGTCCTATTTCCTGGATGAGACTTTTCATTGCTGAATTATCCTGGAGGAGGAAACTGTTGAAGGCCTCTAGAAGGCCTTGTGAGGGTGTGTGGGGGAGGACTATATCAACACACTAAATAATGGATGTCTTGTGTGGGCATACAAATCTGGAGCCAGAGCTATGCCAGGCTTAATGAAAGAAGATTCAGGCTGGCATTGCAGATGCAAGTGCTGGAATGGCCCAGTTCTGATGTCTCACAGCTCTCTGTGACCTCACAGCTTCTTGAATGGATTTGACAAAAATCTCTTGGATATTCCTAAGAAATGAGAGATGCTGTGGACACAAATAAAGGGTTATCTGAGGAGCTGAACTGGGCTGTGAGGTCACAGAGCAACAAAAGCCATGACAAGGGGGTGATCTGTGCAGGACGGATGCTCAGAGATTGCTGTTAGAAAGCGTGCTCCCTATGGACATCTCTCTGCCCCGTGACCTCCATTTCTTCTATCCATGACCTGATGCATGGAGTCAGGAGAGCAGCAACATGACACGAGAGACAGAGAGAGAGAGATGCAATAGGAACATCCACCTTTAGAGGCTCACACACCCAGCAAATGCCTTATCATGAGTAAAACTCACCACAGCCCCTGAAGGCTGGAGTTAGTCTCTGTGTCATGTACTGAGACTGGCAGACAGGAAATTACTTCTGCCTTGGAGGTAGACATCAAGTAGCTCTATAAAAGTCAAACCAAATTCTCAAACAGTGTCACTTCACAGGAGTGATAACCTACCCACTTACTGCTGGCCAGGGCAGCTCCAGGGTAAGCAGAGAAGGGCAGAGCGGGTTGGGCTGCAAGGGACCTTAGAGATCACTTTGTTCCGAACCCCCCCACCATGGACAGGGACATCTTCCACTGCACCAGGTTGCTCTAAACCCCATCCAGCCTGACCCTAAACACTTCTGGGGATGGGGCTGGGCAATATGTGCCAGTGCCTCACCACCCTCATCATAAAGAATTTCTTCCTAATATCTAATTTAAACTTGCACTCTGTCAGTTTGAAGCTATTCCCACTTGTTCTGTCGCTCTATGCCCTTGCCCAAAGTCCCTGTCCAGCTCTCTTGTATCCCCCTTCAGCTATTGGAAAGCCACAATAAGGTCTCCGTGGAGCCTTCCCTTCTCCAGGCTGAACTTCTCTCAGCCTGTCTCCACAGCACAGGCGCTCCAGCCCCCTGATCATCTTCATGGCCTCCTCGGGGCTTGTTCCACCACGTCCACAACCTTCTTATGTTGGAAGTCCCAGAGCTATACTTGCAGGTGGATGCTCACCAGAGCAGAGAGGGAGAATCCTCTCCCTTGACCTGCTGTGGCTGTGCTGCTCCTGATGCAGCCCAGGATACAGTTGGTTTTCTGGGCTGAGAGCACACATTACTGCTTATATCCTCCTTCCATGTGATATTTATCTCTTGCTTTTTGCCTGAAGGCTACTTTATTAGCTCCCTGTTTGTACTACATTTATTTTAGGGTTGCAGCAGTTTGTTACAACTACCACAATACCAATAAAAAAACAATTAGTTAAAGTTTCTCCAGATCCACTCTTGTCTCCTCTGTAATGCCTTACACACATGAGAACTAAAACCCCAAACAAAATAAGGAATTTTCTGTGCAAACTGCTAATGTTGCCTGAGGTGAGTTGACTTGGACATAGCCTTTTCCCAGTGGAGACAAGAACTCATAGTATTTCTTTCCTTCAGCCATATTCATTACACTGATAGCTCACTCCAACATTTGTTGTTACCAAAATCTGCCTGCCTGTGAATCTGTGTCTTGTGCTTGACCCTTTAACACCTAGTAAGGGTTCAGGCTTTGCTACAGAATTTCCCTCTGGACAACCAGTACAGGTTTTCTCCACTGACTATGAGCAGAAAATCTTTAGCTCTAGAGTTCCTCTGAGGTATCCAACTTTTTGTCAAAAGTGACTGAAATTTTACATCATGTTCAAAGATACTTGGGGAAAAAAAAAGAGGACTGAAAGGTTAGGCAGGCAAAGACACAGGGAGGCAATCACAAAGGTAGCATGATTGCACAGTGCTCCTTTCCCTATGAAACTAGGGCAAACAACATTTCCATTGCTTTTTATTATGTCCTGCTGTGCACTGCCATCTTCCATCTGCAAACATCAAAGAGCCACTGCTGTAGTAACCACACACGGCATCTGATGCTAAACAGGAGGAGATGAAATCCTCAGTAACAGGGGCTCTATTTCTATCTGAACTTCCCAGGCAATAACATTAGAAAAGTGTTTTATAAAATGCATAGCATAATGAGAAGCTGAGAAAACATTTTCCAAAAATTTGATTCCAATCCGCTCTAACAATTGCCATCAAATCCTGAAATTTTATTCTCATTTCAGTGCAGAACAAATTATGCTTTCAATAAGACCTGTATTATGGGCTGAATGAATAGGACGATGTTTGCATTGAGATCTCTACCTTCATGGGGTAGGAGAAACAGGCTCCCGGCCAAAAAACCAGGACTGGGCAGATGGTGATGTTTCATAGCATTGTCCCTAGACAGCCCCACATCAGTTCCAGGAATCACTGTGCAACTTGCCAGATCACAAGCTGTGGGAGGTCCCTTGCCCATTGCTGCTGCTGTCACTCAGGCAGACTCCACCTCAGAGGTGGAAGACTCCTCCTTTGAGGGGATGTCTGAGGGCGGCACCTCAGTCTAGGACCTGCCCCACCTTCCAGAAAGTTCTGTTAATTTCGATGTTTCATTGGTTGCTGGTTGTTGTACCCTCCCTCCGGTTAATTTTATTGGACACTGGAACCCTGTACCCTCCCCCTTGTCCCTCACCTATTGGCTGCATCCCTTTCCCCCGCCCAGTTCTCGCCTCCTGTAAAACCCCCTGCACACATTTGGATCCTTGGAGTTCTTCCTCCGATCTCTCCTTCCCAGAGTCTCTTCATCCTTTTCCCCAATAAAGGAGAATACGGGGAGACCCCCTCCTGCAATCCTTTGCCTCTTTTATCATCGCGCCTGACAGGCATCTCTCCCGGAGAGCAGCTCCCCCTCTGTGCGAGCTATCCGCACCTGCCCTCGCGACCCCCCTACACTGTAGCAGCCTCTCGGGCCCTTCGAGCTTGCATCTGTGGCAGAGGGAAAACCTGTCCAAGACTGAGAGGTGACTACTACAACAAGCTGCTGAGCATCACTGTAGAGGGAAACTGCTACAGGGATGTCAAGGTAGCACAGATGATGTGCTGAGCAGTCCTTCCTTGGAAAGCAGGCATGTTATAGAGGAATGTATATTGGTCCTCTTGCAGGTGAGCTTGCACTTTACAATCGCTTGTGCTATGAACCGTCTAGTATCCCAGGTACTTCTACATCTTCCTCAGCCGAAACCAGGAAATAAGTGTCTCCTTTACTACTGAATTGCAGGAACATTTTATTAAAGTGCCATATTAACAGGAAGAACCAGCGGGGAGCCGTCGAAAAGCACAGCTGATACAATATATGTGCTGCTTCATCTCAGGTCTTGCCTCTAGCAGTGGTGAAGGGATGGATGTCATACCCTTTATGATGCCGTGGTGTGCTGAAATGAGAAAATTTGATCACACGTATTTCTGTGTATCAGCAGCCTTCTTGAGAAGGTTGTTCAAGTCCTTCTCTCCTGAGAGCAAATTCTTTCCCCTTGCACTTATTATTGCAGCTGGACTCACCATTTCTGTCCTGATTCAGACATCTCCTTATCCCAGGAGATGCTCAATGAAACATCAAAAAGTCAGTCCTGTGATTAAATCAAAGACACTACACCTGGGCACAAGATTTCCATCCTGTACCTTGGAAGAGGTGGTTGTGCAGCTGCAAACACATCTGTGCAAGCCCTCGAGCTGGAACAGTGAGAAATGTGTAAGCAGCAGCTTCATTCTGCTGCAGAGAATATAATTTGTTTCCTGATGGAAACATATGGCCATAATTAATAATAATCACTGATTATGCTAGTTTCTAATTGAGCACAAGACACCTTGGTATGCAAAATAGGATAGAACTACATTGGCAGACGATGTAAAGAGACGAAAGTGAGAATTGTGTGGGTTTACTTGGGGATGTGAGAGTCTAGAGGAGTCTAGAACCAGAGCCTAGCTTGACTAGTCATCTGCCAAACACACGAAGATGCCATTTTTTGCTGCAGCTGAAGAAAGGCTTGCTCACTATTTCTTTCCTACATTTGAACAATACTCTTTTCAAAAGTATGAACTACATTGTGGAGTCAGACTCATAAAGGAAGCCAGTAATTAACAAAATTATCGCTACCTCTATTAACCGCAGAGTCAAACTCCCAGGTCTTGGCAGTTGCCCATCAGGGTCGTATCTTCCCACAGTGCTTCATTTTGGCAGAATTTTCAGACATTCACTGCTGTGACACAGGATGGCACATATTGTCTGGAACGACAGCTCTTAGGACATTGCATTCATCACTCATAAGTATTTATCACAGCTAAACATGTTTAATTTCTTTATATTATAGTAGTGATATGGATGATAATATCTGGAAGTGAGAGAAATTTGAAAACTTGGAATAAAATGCAAGAAAGTTTTTTTTCTGGGTAAAATTGTCCTTTCTCTGACACGTCAAGAATATGTAAGACAAGGTGTAATGGACAAAGAAAAAGGGAACATTTCCTAACAGATCCTCTCAGCTTTTATAGTGGTTTAAAGACCTCCTGAGCCAGAGTTTGAATATGGGTTACACTTTATGTGCGGCTACCACAGACACATGGGGGTTTTTATGCCATCTAGAAGCAGATTTCTGTGCACCAAGTGAAAAAGAAGCGTGTAGTTCCTGCTTGTTTTAAACCTGACACCAGGAACTTTGTCAGAAGTCCTTTCATCTCCAGCAAATAATCTTCCCCTTCTCTGCACCACTCGTGGTGGTACAGATTATGATCCTAAAAGCAGCTCAGGTAAATAAACGCCCCTGCAGATTACCTAACTGGGATTTTGATAACGTTCTTCCCCTCCCAATGATTATTGTTATTTACATTTGGATTTTGGTTTCAAACCAGCTTCATCTGATTTGGCAAAAGCTGCTGCTGTGCTTTGTTTCCAAGGAAATATTTGGATCGAACATAGCAACCAGAAGCTGCTGTTATTATTATTTAGCAAATAGCCCAGACCTTTGTTTTCTATCCAAGCATCCCTCAGACTCTGAAGAGTTTGGAAATCTAATCCCACACTGAATCTTTGCAAACAATCCCTCTCTTTAAAATGGGCCAAGCCACAAAGCCAAATCCAGTCCTGCCGAACCTTCACGTTGCTCAATACTTGACGTGAGCTCCAATCGCTGCTGTCTGTTTCCAGCTCTGTTATTCATTACTGCTGTTACGCTGTGCCTCCTCCTCCCTGCATCCATAGGAAAATGCATCAGACCAAAACTGACGAGGCTTTCTAATACTGCCAATGGTGTTATTGCAGAACTGTATTCACTACGTACCTTGAGGCGTATTAGAAGCATCTGGAAAGTTACGCTTCGAGGGTGTCAACAAAGGCTTCTGAGATTTCACCTTCTTCCTCTTACACACGCCTGTTTTAAATTTCTTTTGGGAGAGCAGCTCCAAAACACCTCTGTTTCATCCCTAGTAAAAATATCACACTAGGTAAACATACCCCATTTATAATCAAAATTTTCCTTGCTAGCTTGTTTTTTGTTTTCAATTTGGTTTTCTTCCCCCTCCAGAATTGCACAATAAAAATTTAATGATCCTCTGCATATATTATAGACTTATATGGAGATCTATGCTGCTTAAAGTTAAGCATAAGTGTTCGCTTCATGACAAATTGCTGCAGAGGTTTAGAAAGCCTGCAAACAACTGTCAGCATGGGGCAATGATAGCCAGGAATAGGCATTTATCCTTTGCTCTTTAGAGATGTGACCCACTTTAACCAATGTTAAATGGAAATCCATCCACTCATACAGGAAAAAGGGTGAATTGAAAAACATAATCAGTCCCTGGTTCCTACGTGCATGCATGTCATTGTTTCTTTCTGCCTTCTTGCTATATGAGATTCCAGTTCTTGTGGGGTTGGGGCTTTTCTGCTGAATTTGAATTTCAAATTTTCTATAATCTTCTGGGAGGATGTGCCATCTTCTTGCTGGTTTTCCACCAATCTCTTTGGACTGTGTTGTTTCATCTGTTCTACTAAGGCATATTCTTCACCTCTAGGGCCAAATAGTACTGCTCAGGCTGTGTCCAAGATAGCAATGCCAGGACAGTTACCTCTCCCCCTCTTCCAGCTCTGTTCCTTACTTCTTCCCTTTTTTCTTACATCCAGAGTGTGCCATCTTCAAGCTCCCAAGGGAACCTCAATGTTGATAGTAAGCCTGAGCCACAATCTTTGCCTCCAAAAAGACCCGAAACCCTCAGCCTGATGTGTTTGCCCTCATGCATCACATTCACACAGCACAGAAGTCTAAACCAACACTGCTGAGCTCTAGGCTGTTGCTGTTTAGTTTCCTTTATCGTATAGTCAGTTCTCTGTCCTCATTTTCCCCTGAACTAAACTTAAGTGATAATTGAGTATAAATACACAGGTTTTGACACTGTGACCATAAGAGCTGAAATCTGGTTAGCAATAAACTTTATCCTCCTTCATTACTACACCTCATCTTTGCTTAGTCACTGCATGATGCCAAGGGTTTGTTTCCCCGGAACAATGTGTCTTCTTCCCCGGAACAAGGCTTCCTTGTGATGAGATGGATGGTGTAAATGGAGATGGCCACTCAGCTGAAGGGTTCAGCTCCAGGGGTGAGGGCTGGACAAGTTTTGTGCAAAACAGATCCTTTAACACGGTCCTTTCCCCTACTGCAAAAGTTAACTCACAGCAGAGCACAAACCTTCCTGTATTCCTTCAGCATCAGCACAGATGTCCACTCAGGGAAATTAGTTTCCATTCTTCTATTTATCTGCTTTTCTGACAGACAATGAAATAACAGGGGTTAGCACTAAACAAACCGTGGGGGAGACATGTATATTTTGCAAGATGTCGGAAACACAGAATGTTGATAGAGATACATAAAAGCCTTGTGGGAGACCATGTCCTCTGGCCAGGGAGTGGAGAGAACATTTTGTGTTCTGCTCCTGGAATAGCACAGAATGGGAACACCAGTGGAAAAAGACCTGTATAAACAGCGAGCAGGAGACACAAATGCATTTCCATTATCGTTCTGACTTGACTACATCCACCCATAATTCAATGGCTCCTGTTGCCATAGCAATGGAGTATCTCATCATTTTCATGTCTTTTTCTTTGCAAAAACCATGTGAGTTGAGGAGATACTGTCTACAAGTTGCAGACGTGGTTGGAGGTGTTTTAATCCCCCTCTTTTATCACCCAGTTGAAGGAGTGTGTTCATTTCCACACTTTGGGTTGTGGCAGGGAGGGAGCCAGATGCCTGCACCCCATCTCAATGTGTCCCTCCTCAGGAGGGGGAAATTGCAGATGGAAGGTGTTTTATGAGTTAAAGGGAGTCTAAGCAGAGTTCTGAGAGACAGAAAATCTTGGCTAAAGGATGTTCGGACATCTCTGGAAGATTTCAAAGTTGAATGCTGGCCCAAAACAATCCCTCCTACTACACCCCTGATTGCTCAGATACAGCAGTACCCTGTGTACACTTGGACCTGAAGCCACTGTCTCAGGGAGATTAACTTGTGGTGACATCCCTCCATTAGCTCCATCCACTCAAGGCAATATGTGGTAGGAGCTTCCTTTTAAACCCCCTCTTTCTGGGCAGCTAGTCTATGTCAGACCCTCACTTAAGGGCAGTATCCAAACACCAATTACCGTACACATTCTGGGCCCTAAGCTTTGAAAGGACAAGTTAAAGCACTGTATGAACAAGTAATTAGAGTAATTACCTCAGTGTTGAACCCCATGCTAAAACTCAGCAATTAGCATTTCCCCCCTTTTTTTTTCTGATGGTGGTTTTGATAAAATCTGAAGATAATCCTTCTGAAACACAGACAGGCTGCTTGAAACTGTAATTTGCAGAAGGAACCTCTTACTTATACCCCTGGTTCAGTGAATTTAGTGTTTATCTTGGTGTATGAGCACAGTAGCTGGTTACTCTCCCTGGCAGGATGGCAGGCTGAGCATCCCAATGCACAGGCACCCAGAGGCTTTGCCATGTCCCATGTGCTCTCATCCACAGCTGAGCCATCTCTCTCTGGTTTTCCCATTTGAGGCTGAGCTTTGAAAAATCGTAGAACGTTTTGGGTTGGAAGGGACCTAAAAGACCCTTTAGTTCCAACCCCTCTGCCCATCGGCAACGACACCTTCCACTAGAGCAGGTTGCTCAGAGCCTCATCCAACCTGGCTTGAACACTTCCAGGGATGGGGCATCTGCAGCTTCTCTGGGCATGGTGCTGATGATAGGTGTGACACAGCCTTTGAGAGACTGCTGGCTTTTTTGAAATGTCAGTGGCAGACCAGGTGGGACACCTTGGGGAGGTCAGAAGGCATTAGGGAACAAGAAAAGGCTGATTTGTGAGAGCACTCAGGCGTGGAACAGAAGATGATCTAGGGCAATGAAGGCCCAGCAGAGCTTGTAATTCCTTCCTGAAGCCTATCTGACACCACATGGATATGTGAGACCCAGAGGACATCATACATGTCACTGTATACCTGGGAGTGGAGCTGAATTGGGCTACCCAGCTAGTCCAATGTTTTAGCAGAAGCTAAGCTGCTTTCCAGCTCCCTGCTGGGTCCAAAACCCCTCACTTACATGGGAGTTCAGTTGCCCTGTGGACGTGGAAACACATCCTGGCATCAGCTGGAGGGTTCAAATCCCACCAGGGATCCCACCCGCTGCAGGAGAGACATCTGCCACCAGGCACAGCAAGGAGGGGATTTCTTACAGCTAAAGGGCTGTGCTGGAAGGAAAAGAAATTTCAATGGATATTGGGAAAGGAGGGACAAACTCAATGTCCAAGGCATTTTTGGAGGATCTGGCTTCTCAACCAATGGCCATTGCTTTTTATCCACAGAGACCACACCCAGGGTGGTCTTATCCAACAACCCACTGCTGGGTGCTGGGCCACTCATCTTCCCCTGTTTTATAGCAGGGGCTTACCTTGCCATCCACAATGTCCTGGCTGCACTGCCCTGAAGAAGACAGACCTTCTTGCCCTTTCCCAGTGCAGCAGGATGGTGTATCAACCACAGGCTCCACTGCTGTCCAACACACAGCTGTGTGCGAGAGACACAGCACACCAGGCAGAGTAAACCATCCTCCCCCCAGCCAGTGGGTCCAAGCATCACTTTAATCATGGCTGAGGGCATTCCTGTTCCCTGGAGGAATGATCTGGGTGTTTTTCAGGCATCATGCTTCATTAAGTGTTTTTATAGCATCACTTTGCAGCTGCAGGATGCGGTGACGGGGCTGCAGCTCTGAGTCGCTGATTAGCACCAGGACTGTTGCACACACAGCTCTATGAGACCCAGCCATCATCTGAGCAGGGAAAAATTCTCTGAATAACATAAAATCAGGAGTGGTTATAAGCTTGGCATTTAGGGAGTCCTCTGAATTGTTCGTCATACTCAGACGTTCACCACAAGGGAAACTTAATTAACTGCTGAGAGAGGCTTGACGCTCTTCTGTGCAGAGCAGCTCACTGCTTAATTGGAGAAACAAACTGTATTCAGTGACTTAGTGGAACAATCAAGGCTCTTTTGGACAGGAATATGAAAAGGAAGGCTGAGGACAGCAAAATATTTTACCAGCACTGATTTCAGCTTGCTCTAAGGATCAAAATCCTGCTAGTGACAGTTTAGTTTAGATGATGAACCGGCAAATCACACTTACACATGGAAAAATGTGTGACTGCAATAACAGAAATCCCCTCCCTTGTCATCCTCTACTGTTTTTCTTGCAAGTGCTTGTACCCTGCAGAAATCTCTTTCCTGGAAAAAAATCCCTCTCTGACAGACCAGATGCTGATGCATCGTGTCTGATTCCCAGGGAGCTGGTTTTGGTGGGATTTGAGCATGAACAGGGGATTAGAGGGGAGCCCAGGGATCAAACTACCGCAGCTGAGTTGCTTTCCAGTCTGACCAGTTGGAAAAGTGTGCAGTCTACCAGCGAAGGAGCGCTCTCTTGTGGGCTGTGCAGCGTGTGAGCAGAGCATGTGTCAGCTATGTTGGCTCAGAGGTGATTAATAAAGAAAATAAACACTGAGGAAGAAAAGCATGACATAAACCGGCACAGCAGCTAAGTGTAACCAGATGTCAGGTTGTTTTGATCTTCTTGCAAAACCAAGGAAGAGGGAACACAAATAAGTCCCCCCCAAAGTCAGAACCACTTCAGGCACCCACTGTGCTGCTTGAGGCCAACTGAGATGAAAGGTATGGTCCAACGTGTCACATACCCCTGGCTGGGGGCTGTGAACTGCAGAAGCATGTAGGACAGCTGGCCACAAGGCACAGACATGCTGGGTTTTCTCTAACTTCCCCTGTGTTGAGGCTTTGGCAAAGCAGCCAGCCCCTGAGGATGGCAGCTGAACCAGGCAATTTCAGGCGGGTGTTCTGCCCATAGTCGTGAGAATGTGGTGAACACAAGGAGGAAGAAGAAACACAGACAATGAAAGAGAAGAGGAGCCTGGTAATTGATACATGATGGTTTGTTCAAGGCTGACAGCCATGCTTGTCTTTGCTGGGTGGGTGAAATCATTTGCCTCTGGACTTAGAAAAGGCCTGTGACAAAGTACAATAGCCTGAAACAAATTGTCCCACCTCCTGGACTACCCTCCACCTCTTTGGACATGCCTTGGTGTACTGTGAAGAATTCTGTTCACACTGTACCCACATAACCATCTCTGCTGCATCTCATGGCCCAGGAGCTTTCAGAAACTAGAATAGAATCACAGAATTGTTAAGGTTAGAAAAGCCCTCAAAGAGCTTCAAGTCCAACAATTAACCTGGCACTGCCAAGCATACCATGTACCCAAGTGCCACAACTACATGCATTTGAACACTTCCAGGGATGGTGACTCCACCGCTTCCCTGGGCAGCCTGTTCCAGCACTTGACAACTCTTTCAGGGAAGAATCCTTTCCTGATATCCAGTGTAAACCTCACCCGGTACAAATCAAGGCCATTTCCTCTTGTCCTGTAGTTTGTTACCTGGGAAATAGCCACCAGAAAACCTCAGAGAGACAACTAGAGCCTTTCCCAGCTGAGATCCAATACATGTAGCTGAGCTAATGTGCAAAATGCTGATTCTTGCAGTCAAGCATATCCTCACATACTTCGCTGTAGTATGCTCACATACTCCTGGCCCAGGAGAATTTCTCCTTGGCCTTTCCACTCAGAGGATAATGCTCAGAGGGTGGGATAGGACCAGAATCAGAGTTTGATACTGCTGTGGATGAACATCTTCATTCATCATCAGCTGAAGACCGATGGAATCTTTACATCAGCTACATATTATTATGTATTACATACTTATTATATACATTACTCTATACATGTTATACAGATGGAATACTGGTGGCATATTTACACTGCTTCTTGACACCGTTCCTCCCAGTCAACCAGATAGGAAATCCTTTGGCAGATCCTCATCTAAACAGTCTAGTGCTCAGAAAAAGCAGCATAAATTACTCAGGATGGGGTAAAACATGGCTTGCACATACGCCTACAGTCTTAGGGAAGAAGCAGAAGTGACAGCTCTTTGCTGCACCTGCTGCATTATGCACTTGGTATTTCAGTCACTCAGAGTGATGTTGATCCAGGTGCAGGCTTGGGCGTCTTTGTTTAAAACACAGGAAAAAGTAATCCAGGTTCCAGTGCCTTGTTGTACAAGACCACATGGTCTGCTCTAGGGATAGCTGCGGAAGGTAAAGTGATAGAAGAAAGGAGGCAAGGACTGTGTCCCTATTTCACAGTGTGATGCTGGCAGTTCTAGTAGGAGAAGGCAAGCTGTCCTCCTCAGTGCCTTGCTCCTACTCCTCCATCTGAGGAGGCAGTCCTAGAACCTCGGGAGGTGGTTTCTCACCAGACTGCTCTGTTTCGCCCACCTTTGAGCACTGCAAGACTCACAAACACTCTCTGACATGGTTTGAAAGGACAAATGAGAACTGCTCTGGCAAGGGTTGGAGTCTGGGCTCAGATCCATGTGGAATCTCTTGGTCTCCAATGGGAAGCAAAGGCCAATGAAGCTGGAACCATGGAAAGTTAGAAACAGCCCATGAGAGCCGTGGACAGTTTAGGACAGGGCTTTTCTGACCCTTCTTTGATAAATCTCCCTGCAGTTCTCTCTACAGACATTCGCAGACATTTGTGCCACTGGATCTGCCCACAGATCAGGCAGGCCCAGTGGTTCCTAGGGCAGCAGTTTTGCTGCTTTCCCAGACCTGGATGTTACCCTTTTTCTCCCATGGCTCTGAGCATTCCAGATTTCCATTCTGGCTTGCTGAGCTCTCAGCAATGACTGCCTGTGGCTTGTGTCTGCTCCCCATCCACAGCAGCGCTGGAGGTATCAGAGCAACACACCGTCAGCCTGAGAGGCTTATCATTATCAGCTTAGGAGATGTAGGTCGTCAGGGAATTTTAATCAGCAGAGACACTTTCACATCCAAAGAGACAAAGATATTATCAATTCTCTTAAATGGGCACCAGGAGAGATGAGCTGCAGCTCTTGGGACTCTTCTTGTCTTCATCCTGTCTGAAATAAATTGTTCCACGAAATGCAGTGATGCCATGCTGATCCCCAACTGTTAATGCCCTGGTTTTTCAGCCACAGATGTACTCAGAAAGTCAAATTTCTCTGAAGGCTTCTCTTTTCCATGAGGAACATGCTGTGTATTTCTCTCACTGCTCTGGAAGGCACCCTCCGTGATGGCCACTGGGAAAAGCTATACCAGGACACAGCAGGCTGCTGGTATTTGAAAATGCCTGTCTCTCTTCTGGGTCAGTGCTTATTTCCACCAACAATTTTGATCTGTTTTCCTCTCCTCTCCGAGGGCATTCCCACTTGCCCTCCTGTAGTATTCCATGCTGTGCAGCAGCAGCTAATGGGGACTTAGCAAGGTGTTAGCCTGGATGTGCGTTTCAGATGAAGGGATTAATACCTGGGGGCTCTCTTGGGACTCCTGCAGACGGCAGGTTTGAAACATGGCAAGGTTTATCCTTTGTCTTGCTTCTGTCAACATATTCACTGAATTATAATTTCATTTTAAAAAATCACACTGTTGGCATGAAGGTAGATAAGAGCAATTGATTATTTTATTTTTTTCTCCTTTCTGTGGTTAGTTGAATTGCAGGTATTACTGTTTGTGTGGCAGTTAGGATTGATTGCTTCTATAGCCCCAGAAGGCAAAGAATAAGTGAACCTGGGGTGTGTTTTGCTCTGTTATCTCTGATCTTTGCTGAAGAGCTAAAATATGTGTTTAACAGATGTGTTACTCTAGATGGGTTAACTGAGTTTGAGCAGCACTACAAAATAACCATCTGCATCCATGTGGTTCAAATGTCCCTTGGAAATAGTCATGTCAAGGGTTGGCTTTATAAATGACAATTAATAGGCACTAAAAGTAGGTGTGCTCTGAAACCAGGTACATTGACCCTCATTAAGTTTTGTCCAGGCTCTGGAAGTGATGAAAATATTTCCTTTAGAGAGGGAGGGTTGTCGGAAAGGCTTTAAATACGGTGTTTAAAAATGCCAGTAATCCTTCAGATTAGCTTTTCTGTCAGTCTGAAAATGGGCCAATTAAATTGCAGCAAATTGAGCAGGCACTGGTCCAACCCTGTGGATACAGAGGGGATTAGTGGGAAGGCTGGGGCACAGCATAGGCTTTTCATGGGAGAGGGCTTTTCAGGGAGTCAACAGAGCCAGGCTGCAGAAAGGCAGTGACTCTCCTGCCACAAGGCAATGCAAAGCTGTTGCCAGATACTGCCAGAGCAGCCCAGAGGGCATATATATACATATATATATTACATGTATGTACACGCACACATAAGAAGGATGTAGACCTGTTGGAGCGAGTCCAGAGGAGGCCATGAAGGTGCACAGAGGGCTGGAGCCCTTCTGCTATGGAGACAGGCTGAGAGAACTGGAGTTGTTCAACCTGGAGAAGGGCTGGCTTTGGGGATCCCTTAGAGCCCCTTCCAGTACATAAGGGGGCTACAAGAGAGCTGGAGAGGGATTTCTAACAAGGACATGGAGTGATAGGACAAGGAGGAATGGCTTCGAACTGGTGGAGGGCAGGGTGAGATTAGATATTGGGAAGATAACTTTCACTTATGAGGATGGTGAGGTACTGACGTAGGTTGCCCAGAGAAGCTGTGAAAGTGTTCAAGGCCACACTGGATGGGGGTTTGAGCAACCTGGTCTAGTGGAATGTGTCCCTGTCCATGGCAGGGAAGTTGGAACAAGATGGTCCTGAAGGTCCCTTCCAACTCAGACTATTCTGTGATTCTATGACTCCATTAACTGAAGATATATATGTATATATCTATATATGTAGCTGAAGCAGGAGAGATGAAGACATTGGGTTGCTGGAGGCTGCTGCCTGCTGAGACCTTCCATCTACCCAGGGAAGTTCATACCTAGCTCATGCTCCATAGTAATTAATCAGTTAATTCATTGATTTATGAATTTTCTGTAGCTCCTAATTATGCCAAGACATCTGGGTATTGTGATAACAGAGAACAAATTTTCTGATAGGCAAGGTGAGAGCTGGAGGAAGGTATAACACCAATACTGGGTGGTCTGTGCTGTGCTTCAGTATCCAAGTTAAAGTGCAGCAGACATTTGAAAGCTCAGATGTTTAGATAAGATTGTAAAACTGGCTATTTTCTTCAAGCTGCCAAAGATGCCACAGGCTGGGAAAGACCTATTGGGATAGAAGATGTTCTGGTGTAATTTCCTCTATGGGGTTTGTAAAGACCTCGTGCAAAGGAAATGCAACTCAGTGTCATTTCCAGGCTTTATTTTAGGGATAAATGCCAGTTATCAGATCTGGCAGGATCTGATGAATGCTGCAGTGAGCTTATGTGAGGTTATGGGAAAGTTTGCAACGTAGCATAGGGTAAGACATCATGCAAAATGTCAGCAATTCATCAGTCCATTGACGCATTTGGAAGTCTTGTTATCATTCACTGTGTGCAGCCTTGGCCAAAGCCCATCATTCTTCGTCTCCCAGAAGATTTATGGTGATTTTTTGTTTTGGTTCGTTGGTTTGGGGCTTTTCTTTTGCTGCACTTCATTTAAGCAATATACTTTTTAAATATCCAAGGAATGACAAGCTCCCTGAACTCTACAAGTTCTGTGTGGGTTTGCTGTTTGCCTGAGGTTTTCTGTTGAGGCCACCAATGAAATTGCAGTTGTCTCTGAGTGTGCTGGTTTTGGCTGGGGTAGAGGTAGCTTTCTTCCCAGTGGCTGGTATGGGGCTGTGTGCTGGATTTGTGCTGAACACAGATTTGATAATAAAGAGCTGTTTTTGTTATTGCTTAGCAGGGCTTGCACAGAGCCAAGGCCTTTGCTGCTTTTCATACTGCCATGCTTGTGGGGAAGTTGGGGGTGCCTGGGAGGGTGGGAGGAGGCACACCTTGCACAGGTGATCCCAACTGACCCAAGGGATGTTCCAGATAGCGTGACATCATGCTCAGTGTATAAAGTGGGGAAAGAAGGAGGAAGGAGGGGACACTTGGAGTGACGGCGTTTGTCTTCCCAAGTCACCGTTACCTGTGATGGAGCCCTGCTCTCCTGGAGATGGCTGAACACCTGCCTGCCCATGGGAAGACTCCTCCTTCAGTGGCTGGCTTTAACTTGCTCATTAAAAGTCCAGCCTGACTAAGCCTCATGTAAAAAAAAATATAAACAAGTAGCCGCTTCTTAGGTTGAATCAGCTGTGTTCTAAGAGGTATGGAAATGTCCCCTGGAAGAGGAACGTTCCTCTACGTATTGCTGTATAGTGAGCTTCTGGAAACAAGGCTGTCAAATTAAATACTCAGGTGTTGATGCTTAAATAAATACATGTATAAATATCTCATCCGGTCTTATGAGACTCTTTCCTGCCAGCTCTGATATTAACTATCTAAACCTGCAACATCATGTGTTTCGTTAGCGCCAGTGCCAGAGACATGAGATGTCACAGGCTACAAAGTCAGTTTCCAGGAAAATCAAATCAATCTAGTCATTTTGGGAAAGAAGTGGACTCAGTTGAACCTGGCTCTGCAGAACTCAGGAACGACCTATTGGTGCTCCGATGCAAACCAGATAATCTGGAGAAAAAAGAGTTTCGAAATGCTCGACTGCATCTTGCAAACAGGATAATATGCCACAGCAGGACAATCCTTCCCGAAAATCTCAGTCCCACCAAAACCCTGGGATATCAAATCCTTCCTGTGCTGCAGAGTCAAGAAAGTGAGCTCAGGTTGGGTTGACATCATGCAAACTCAGTCATGGAAAGGACAAAGCGGAGAGGAACTTCTAAAGAATGAAAGGGTGAAGGTTTAGTAATGCCAGGCAGTGAGGCTGGACAGATAATAAATCTTGTCAGTCTGACTTTACATAATTTTTGTGATCAAGTAACAAGTCTGGCATGTCAAGTCAAGTGGTGATGCTGTCTTCCTAAATATCTACAAGCTTTCATCCTACTGAAAGGTGGTATTGAAGAGAAAATTAGTGTTACATAGTCAATGTGTCTGCATCATAGGGAAAAAAAATATTAAATGCTATTTTGACATGAAACAGTAGATGAGGACTCTCTTTTGTAAGTGTTTGCTAGTGAGGCCTCTGGGATGTGATTTTTTTTTCCCCAGTGCTGTTCAATAACTCTGCTATATTACCTGGAAGAGAGAGAAAAATCATTATTCATATAACTTGCAAATTGGCCTGGACTGCTGATTAAATGGAAATATTTGAAAAGCACCAACTAAACCAGATGGGTGTGTAAACATCTGGGAAGAAAAATTTATACTGCACTTCCAAGGCAGATGTTTGCATTAAGGAGAGCAGAGGAGGGCTTAAAAACAGTGGTTCTGCAACTGTGTTTATCCTAGCTATAAAATTAAAGCAGAGAAAAATCAAATAGGTGATAAAAGATGCCATGACTCCTATATTCAGCATTAAGGAGTGAGCCTCACTAGTTGATACTGTTTCTAATTTAGCCCAAGGAAAGAAAATTAAAACTGAATGTTAAAGGAGCATTGCAGGGACGGAATCCTGAAAGCATGCTCTGTGGCAAAAGTCTTAATGAGTTGTTTATTTATGTTGCCCAGAGAATGACTAGGATGTGAGCTAATTACAGTGTGCAAATGTCTACAGGGAGCTGATATTTTTTGTGCTTCCTGGTTTTTTTTTTCTCAGGCAGAGGTGGAGTGAGAGCCAGTTGCAGGAAGCTGAAGCCAGACACCCTAGATGTTAAGTGGGTATTTTTAATGTTGAGGGTTAATTAGCTCTTGGAATAACAGACATAGGAACCCGGTAGATCCTCCAAGGTTGGAGTTTTTAATTAGGGCTCAGAGGACGTGAATAAAGCCTACCATGAGTGTTGCCATGCTGCTCTCCCTCAATTTTCTCTGTAATCAGTTGAGATATGAGACTTTTCTTCAGGGAGAGCAGAACAGGAATCAAACCTTTTCCCTGTCTCTCTCTGCTGACAGCAGAGGTTTTCCAGAGAAATCAGCTTTATTCAGCGGCACCCTCTGATATAATTCATTACAAAACATATTTTATATCCAGGATGCTGGAAGAGCTCAGAGCAGCAGCAGCTCCTGGGAGGCTGCTTGGCCAGGCTGATGGGGGAGGTCAGACTGAGAGATTAGAGCACCCTCTCCTGCTCTAAAAATTAAAAGCAGAGCGATATAGCTGTGGCTTTTCTGTCCCATGGGAAATGTTCTGTCACTTACACACTTCAGTGAGCACCGAAGAGTGTTGGGAATTAATCTGATGGTATGCAAATAACACAGCATTGCAAAGAAATTTTTGCTTTCTGGTGTGGTTGTTGCAGCAATGAGAAGCTGTAGATGTGAGAAAAAAAGCAAGGTTTGGAGATACAGGCAGAGTTTTAAACTTAAATGTTTATTTCAGCCAGATAGGTTACATAAATATTTGGGGGGGGTTTTGCCTCAGCTGCTTGATTTACCTTGTTTGTTTATTAGTGAAACCAATTAGGCAGTGCCGGGACCTGAGCTTGTTTTTCAGGAGTAGGGGTGTTATCCCTAATCTTGGATACCCTGAGCTTGGGAGAGACGTGCTAGAACCATTTGGGATAATCAGCTTTTCCTGTGGGGGATGGATTACTGCCACAGTTAATATCTAATGGAAGGAGGGTCATTAGATCTGCAAACAAAAGGAGAATAAAATGAAGACAGTGATGAAGTTTTCAGCCCACTTGGCTATGGAAATGTATGAATTATTAAGGGCAGAGTAATTATGCTAATGAATAGACTGCCAAGGTTATTTTTTAATCTTTTGTTGCTGAGATTTGAATGCTATAAACAAACATCCGCTAGAAGTGAGTCACTGGAGTTTTGAAGCTGCTCCAGGAGACTTTGAGTCTGCTGACCTGAAGTGGAATTAAACTGTGCAGCCCCATTGTTGATATAGAAAGAAATGAGATATCTTTTTCCATATGATATATGGAAAA
This sequence comes from Eulacestoma nigropectus, assembly GCA_013397775.1. Lineage (NCBI taxonomy): Eukaryota > Metazoa > Chordata > Aves > Passeriformes > Eulacestoma > Eulacestoma nigropectus. Next base: position 681,052 of record VZTE01005907.1, read on the forward strand.
AGATATAGGTGTATCTGTATGTGGATAAATCAAGCTCATAAGTTCAAATAAAAAAAAAATAAGACTCCCAACTGGAAAAACTTTATTTAATGTTATTTTTTGAGTGAAACCCAGTGTCAAAACCTAATGCACTGGTAGCATACAAAGCAGTGTTCTGAGTTCAGGCTTGACATTAGAGTGTTTCTTAGGCACTTTCCAAATACGAAGCTATTTTATAATCCCTGGTAACTATCTTGAGCTGTAACAGTCTTCAATGAAGCACGTGCCCAGGAAACTCCCTGGATCTGGACTGTGCAATGAAATGAATGAAGAGGAGGAAAATGAATGAATTTAATGGAGAGAGCTGCTCTCCCCACTGCATCTGAAAGACTTTGTGGCTTTCCTCAATCATTAGTCATGAGGAGCTGCTCCTGAACTCATGCCAGTGAGATGTGTATAATTTATATGATGTAGTTGAAGTTAATACTCCTAAAAGGTTGAATTACAAATTATTCCCTCTAGACCACAAATGCTGGGCCTCTGACCGCAGCTAAATTATTGCAACGGGCTTCTCAGCTAGGACAGGCATGGAAGCATTTGAGGTTTTTCCAGGATAATAGTTGTATTGCCAGTTCCATGGGGAAGGTGCCTGGGAATGGTTTATTGGAGGGCTCAGCTCTAGGGAGGTATTTGCAGGACCCAGAGAAATAACCAAGAATCATAAAATAATGGAATAGTTTGTATTGGAAGAAACCTTTAAAGGTCATCTCGTCCAGCTCCCAAGAAGACTTTGATGCAAGCGTAAAAAGCTCTGTGTATGTCATAATGGGTACAAAACAAAAACCAGGGAAAAGGGGAACATAGCACAACAGCAGAATGGTGAAGCCAAAACCCAAATATTCTGCATACCCCAAACCTAAATAGCTCTTGTCTCAGTTGCTTATAGGGCAGGAGAGGAGCCATCTCTGCTGTGGTGCAGAGAGACTTAAAGAGTTGTTCTGCAGGGGCCGATCCCAGGAGCTAAATCCCACTAATCCAAGGGCAGAGCTTTAAGATGCCATCCCTACAACTACTAGGTTAGATTGGAGTAAAGCTCTGTACTGAGACAGTTCAGTGTGAGGCAGACTTGGACCTCTGCAAGACCTTCAAGGAACTAAAGGCTTGGGAGGTTATAGCCCAAGCTGTGAAACCCTCAGGAGAGGAATGGCCCTCACCAAAAGGGACATAGGAAGCTTTTGACAAGGCACAGAGGACCCCAGAGCACCCACCCAGCTGGAATGGCCTGTGCACACAAGAAGTTGAAGGAAGTGGACACCAAAGCAGGGGAAGCCGGCGGTGCACTGCCTATCCTCGTGGTGGTACCCACATCCAAAGACAGCCACTGACACTGGAGAGAGGCTGCTCTGCTGTGAGTGGCTCCTTCTGGAGGTCCCCCTCCATCAGGCAGAGGACCTGCGTGTGTTTACAGCACACGTTGCACTGCAGTGCTCTGCGCTGTGTGTCCCGGTGGCTGAGCATCCAGGATAAAAATGCTTTTCCAGTAATGAACAGGTAAGCTGGAGTAGGGGGGGCCTGCTATTTTTAGAGCACAAACTTGCTGGGATCAGCAAAGTTTTCTAAACCACGGGGTGACACTGCAGATGGAGGGGAGCTTGCTGTGGCTTTGCTATTTCTGTGCGTGGCTGTGAAGAGGGAGATCGTTATTAAAAAAAACCCCAAACAACCCTATGGCTCCTAGTATTTAAGCAAAAACATTTTAAGCCGAGAAAGTACACAAAGCTTTTGACCTGAAAGTTATTTAGCAGTTCTTTATCTAAATTCAAATCATAATCCTCCTTTTACCTTGTTTTCTGATTATCTGTTTATCCACCTTTCAGTTTGCCGGGTTTAAGAGACTCTACTATGAGTTGTCCTTGAAAAATTTTTCCAGGAAGTTTTAAAATTGTATGCACATACATACCTACCCATAAGTATATGAATATATGGGTCTCTGTATGTTTATGTGTCTTTGTATGGGCTCTGATTCATATTCACAACTCACTAAGGATTTTTGAGGGAAGCTAATGGCCTAGTGCATTTCACCTTTTTATTTTCTTATATGGGTGTTTGTCTGCGTGACTTTGAAATTATCTTTCTTAGGAACAAGAAGCACAGTGTATCTGTAGGTTGTACTTGCTGCCACAAACAAAGCAGACTCATTCTTCACTGCCTGGTTTCAGAATATATTGCAAAGTGTATTAAAATGTTTATGTGAGTGTGCATTTAAGGGTTATGGCACATCTGACACTGGTTGGACGCTTTTCTGCGTGGTGAGGTGGCTTGTGTGGTGCATGTCCACGTGTCTGTGCGTGGGTTTGGCTCCTCAGAGACTCGTGCCTTGAGAGCTGTTGTGCAGTTTGGGCTGACTCAGCTGTATCTGTGTGCACGGAACAAATCCGTATGGTGAAAGGCAAATGTAATCTACTTTCCTTCCAGCATCTGGTGATGCTCTGCCTGGCTTCCTGAAGAGCTTGGTGCAGATCTACCTGCCTGTGAAACAATGTCATTTCTCCTGTGGTGTCCTAACAGCTTCTTCTGGCACATCAGATTACATCACTTTAACACTGGAAATTCATTCAAAACATTTTTCCGGGCTCTCTGGTGGCTGCTCTTTGGAATACTCCTGTTTCGTTCTCCAGCACATTGTTCTGTCTTTAAAATTGGACTGCTTGGACCCTGGAACTGTGACCCCTTCTTTTCTAAAGCCTTTCCCCATGTGGCTGCCAGGTTAGCTGTGGGACGAATAAGCAGAGACCCTTCACTAGATCTTGGCCACAGGCTGGATTATGTGATCCTGCAAGAAGAATGTGAGACACCAAGAGCTCTGGTTAGATTCATTGACTTTGGAAAGCTTTCCTCAGCTTTCATAGGCCCTCTGAACCCTGGCTTCTGTGAGGTGGCTACACATTTAGGGGAAAACTGGAATAAAGCTATCTTCTCATGGATGTGCATCAATTATAAGCTGGATTCCACCATCCGCCATCCTGCATTTGCAAGGACTCTGCCCTCTCCAACCCAAGTTTTGTTTAAAATAATGAAATATTTTAAGTGGGCTCATGTTGGCATCATTGCATCCAATGAGGATATTTGGATGTACACAGCCAAGGAGTTAGCAACAGTGCTCAGGAACCATGGGCTACCTGTAGGCGTTGTTACATCTGTGCATAAGGGAGAAAAAGGCATTGAAGACACTTGGAACAAGATTAAAGAAGTTAATGACATTAAAAGTAAGTGCTTTGAGTCTCATTCCTTTTTAATTTTTTTTTTTTTTTTTGCCAGGGGAGGACTGCATTGTTACCCAATGGACATACTTTAGAGAATGAAAACTTTAAGTGTTTTAAGTCAAGAAGAATTTTGTCTCTCGTCTTAATGCAGACAAGGCTTCACATAAAAGAATGCTGGGCGTTTTGTATGTGACGAAGATAGAGCAAAATAGTCTACTACACCCTGGAAGATCGGGTCCAGCTTGTCTGAAAAAAGTAGTATTTAGTAGATGGTTCTCTGTGCTTGGCTGGTGTAAAGAGGCGTTCATACATAGGTTTTATATTAATGGTGATTTGTATTGTGGAATGTCAAAAATCAATATCAATATCAAAAATCCCACTTTGATGCTGTGTCCTGTATTTCAGATCTCCCTCCTCAGACCTTGGCCCCACAGCATTTTGCAGGAAAAGGCACAGACTTTGGGACAGTCAAGCATGAGCCAGATGTTTAAACACAACACAGTGTCCAACCTAAGACCTGTATATTTGGTGACAGGGTGAGCGTGTGGAGGTTGGGCACTGCTTACAGCTGTGTGGCATCTGTCAGCTCAGGGCACACAGAGGGAAAGCTCAAGTCTCAGTCAATGACAACAATGACCACAACATCATGTTGACCTGTGCCTCACTTCTGTCAGAATTTCTCTCCATTCCTTCTCCTTTACAGCTCCAGAAATGGTCAATACTCACAACCTCCTTTACTAGGTGTTACAGACCTCCAGAAGCTGAACAAAACGGGTGTGACTCTCAGATTCCTCAGCACGTAACATCAGAATCTGACCTGATAGAATAGTTCAGACAGCTTTTATTGCGGGGGGAAGGAGCCATTTTGTGTTAAAAACCCCAGAGAGCTTAATAACACTCTCCACTGTCCTTGTGTTCCAGTTATACTCCTGTGCATGCATTCTATTCTCATCGGAGGGCAGGAACAGGCCGCCTTACTCACAAAAGCTCTGGAAATGGGACTAGCAGATGGAAGATACATCTTTGTTCCATATGACACTTTGCTGTACAGTCTTCCTTACCAAAACAACTCATTCAGTGTCTTTGATAATGACAGCAAGCTCCGGGAAGCTTATGATGCTGTGCTGACCATCACACTGGAGTCTGGAGAAAGGACTTTCTATGATGCATTCAGGGAAGCTAAAGATAGTGGTGAAATAATCAGGGATTTGGAAGCCACACAGGTAAATATTCTTTTCTTGGGCTTTTCTGGGACCTGTCAATAGGAGACATGAGCAATAGTTATAGAGAAAGTACAGGGAAGAGTCAACCCAGCCTGCAGACTTTCATTTTGAGGAAAATACAGAGAAATTTTGATATGGTCTGCACTCATCTGGAAAGATAATTTTTCCCAGATGTCTGCCAGTATAACTTACTTGGTTCAACTGCAGGACTGTGATGGGAATTCAAGAGAAAGAGGCTGTCTCGGAGGCTCTCAGGTTTGGTTTGCTATGTGCTAACTGCAATAGACTTGAATTGAAGAGCTATCTCTTAAGCCGGATGAAGTCCATGGAGTATGTAGGGAATCAAAATAAGATGTCCATATGACTGAGAATTTGAGGGGATGAGACAGACTAAAGAAATACTGGATGCTTCTAGAGGGAAATGTTTAAGACCATTGCTGGTTCATTCTTCTTAGCACTATAGTCAAAGTTATTCTTTGTCAGCACAATTACCTAAAAGTCACCGGTAGCCTATTAAAAACCAAATCAGTTGTTACCTTGTGGACATTGACAAGAAGAATTGGAGAATCTTATACTGGTGAAGAGATACAGGATTCAGCTGAGCTAATCATCAAATCTCCCTATGACATTTCAAAAACTACCAGTACTTTTAAGGCATAATTTATCAGACCTACACAGATCTACTTTAGAAGGAGATGAATCATGTCTTGAAAGCACTAATTTCTTTCCCTTCACTTTAATGAGAGCCCAGGTTAACTATATCGAGTGTCAGATTCTTCATTGAAGATATCTACATCAGATCAATTAATCCCACCACAAATGTCAGATTCTGTGGCTCCCAACAGCACTCCTTGTTTTTCTCACAGGTGTATGGCTATAATCTCTCTTCACCTATCAGCTGTGAATGACCATGTGATTGCAAAAGTTGTTAAAGGTTCCTAAATCAAGTCTGGCATGGAAGGGAGCAAGGTGAACAGAAAAGGCTCTGTTACTCCACAGAACAAGTTTGCTGAGGCTCTGCTTTGCGATTTTTGCATTTTAGGAATAAAAAGTATTCTGACAGAGAAGACCAATTCTTTGGGCATGACACTTTACCTTTGTTGGTAGGGAAGGAGGCGAGCCTCTGACTTTGATCTTCTATTTGTAGAAGATGTTTTAATGTAATGTTTCAAGGCAGGATAAATTTGTGATAAATTCCAGTCGAACATCAGGCTCAGAATCTTGGCTTTTCCCATCATAATGCAATTTTGTGTGGTTTTAAAAATATTTTGAAATTGCATTTTGGGAATCCACCATAAGAAAAGACAGATATTCAAAGTCATGCATATTTCGGGTCTACCTTCAACCTAAGATTCTTCAAACCCATTACTCTGTGAGCCTTAACATTCTGGTGTCTCAGTATTTGAGTTTACAACTTAGCCAAGGGGGCAATATTTTTGCCACCAATCTCAAACAGAAGGTTAGGAGCAGTTTCTCCTGACCTCAATTTCTCCTGTATTTTTAGGTTTCTCCACTCTTTGGAACAATCTATGATGCCATTTACTTCATGGCAATGGCTATGGACAGTGCCCAGAGGAAAGGAGTCAGAGCCTCAGGAGCCAACATAGCTGAGCACACAAAAAACTTCAGCTTCCCTGGATTTAGTCACTGGATAGAGACAGACAGCTGTGGGAAGGGGCTGAACAACTATGTGATACTGGACACAGATGGTCATGGGAACCAGCTTTTCCCAACCCACCTGCTGGACATGTCTTCAGGCTCTGTGTTGTCCCTAGGCCAGGCCATCCACTTTCCCAATGATGTTCCACCCAAACCAGACTCCAGCTGTTGGTTTGATTCAGATGTTCTCTGCACTGAAGGTAAGAAAGAAAAAAAGAGCTAAAAATAGGGTGAAATGGCACTGAGTTCATGCTTCTCATTTCTTTCATCTTTTCTCTCACTCCACTTCTTTCATCTTTTCACTCACTTCCTTTAAACTAGAACTCCCCAACCAGAAAAGTCTAAATTCAAGAATCTAATATAAGAATGCCCCGTCATCACACTGTTTCTAACGGGAATCCTGTGCAGAAGTAGCACCACTGAACCACGATACTCTCTTATTGCTTGTTAGGTCATTAAATAATAGAATCTTTACAGTTGGAAAAGACCTCTAGGATCACTGAATCCAACCCTCATCTTAACACTGCCAGGCCCACCACTAAGACATGGCCCTAAACACCACAACCGCACACTTTTTTCAACAGTTCCAGGGCCATTAATCCCACTAATCCCCTGGGCCAATAAGGCTGTTGCCACAGTTACGTGCTTGAGAGGGTTTTCTGGGTCTAACACTCAACACCTGCCAATTTTAATAGTCACCATTATATAACAGAGGCTCCACCCAGCGCTGTGTCTGCATCCTTCCAGGAGACAGGGCACTAAGACAATTTGCCTTGAAGACAGCCAAAGAGAGCTGCACAACTGTAGGTGCTCTCAGCATCCTGCCTGTTAACCCCTGCTTCTTTATCCAGGTAGCAACGAGGCGTGAAGGACCATCAGAGCTCATGAAAAAAAAATCATAATCATTACTCAAAACAATTTGAGTTACTGTAGACAACAAAGGTAATAATCAAAGGCTTGAGGGCAGAGATATCTGTGCTGCTTCCTAGGTTTGTAAGACTGGGCACTGGGTTTACCTATTGTTTTTAATTTGAGGCAACTCTTGTACAGTTTTAAAGTTCACAGGGAAGCCAAAATCTCAAGGTAGGGTACTTAACCTCCTCTTGACATATTTACTTATAATACTAAGCATTTACACCTATTGCTCCAGGATATGACTTAAACGGATGAAATTACCCAATCTATGGAATATTTCATTCAGTAGCTGAGAAAACCATTCCCCTTGGCTTAGCTGTAACTGAGCTGACACATGAATCAGTGTCACTCTATGAAAACTGGAGATATACTGGTCTTACAGCAACTGGCAAGCAATAGAAGAGATAAGCATAATACTATCATATATCTAATTTTGCCCTGCCCCTAGGAACAATGTAACAATTTATCATCTCATTGCAGTCTATGGAAAAATCCCATTGATTTTTAGAGAGATCAGATTGTGTGTTCATACCTTTGCAAAAGCATAAAGCTCTGGGCATCTGTCAATGAAAGGGTAATTTATTATGATTGCTAGAATTTTGGAGACTGAACTTTATGGCTAGAATTAAATACAAGCCTCACTCTAGCTTTTGTATGAAGTTAGACTTGGAGGGGGGTTGGATGTGAAGTTGTCAGGCTGCTGTGGTTCCTAACCAGGTTCACCAGGAGCAGGGCTATTCCCAGTACACAGACCCACACACACACTGCAGACACAGCCAGTCACTGACAGAGTAACACATACAGGAGAGTTATGTCTTTACAGGCACCACCACCCACAACCAGCACTGCTGGGACATGGACATCAGAAATGGTCTAGTCCTGCTCTTGTGCACCTCATAATTAGGCTCCAAGCTTGTTACCAGCCTCAACTCCTGCAGACTCACGAATGTGTTCTCTGGTAGATGGTCCAAACCTAAATTCCCCCATAGCCAGCTCTCCAGCCCTTCAGTCTCTGCAGGAGCTGACTCCATACTTGTGGTCGCTCATGGGCTGCAGGCTCCAGGACTTACCTTCCCTGTTAGTTAGGTTGATGTTAAGTCTGTAAATATCATATACGGTCAGAGAGCACAGTTACCCAGGAAAAGAAAATAGTAGTGGTTAAGAAGGTAGGAATGACTGCACAGATCAAGTGCATGGTTTGCCTGGAAAAAATGCACAACACGGTTATGTGTGACCAGCATCCCCATTCTCTCTCTTGGGCATTTCTGACCTATTCTATCTCTCCCTTTATAGATATTTGCCCTTTCCCCTAAAGATCCTGTAAGAAGTTTCATGTACTCCCACAATTCCCTTAAAGCATCCCCTAAAGTCTTTAACTCAATCCCGTAAGTTCCCTGAAGTATGCTGTAAGTTTAGTCTTTCCCAAAAGCTCATTATTAGCTTACTTTCACTTACGGTTAGTTGTAAAGTATGGCATGGGTTGGGAGGGACCTTCTAAGGCCGTCTTTTCCAATCCCACATTAGACCAGGTTGCCTAAAGCCTCATGGAGCCTGATTTTGGACACTGCCAGGGATGGGGCAGCCACAGCTTCCATGGGCAACCTCTTCCTGTGTATGTGTGAGGACAGTCAGGGTCTGGGGCCCTAGAATGAAGCAGTAAAATTTCAGCTAAAATGCTCTGTCTCTTCCTGAAACAAATACCAATTTTTAAAGATGCCTTCAGCTTTCTCTGGAAAGCTCTAGGTCTCAGTGCTTGCAGATAGGTGCAAGTGTGACCTAGAGTCATGAACCTTTTGTCAACTCAAATTTCTCCATGTTTGTTTGTGTTTATAGATCTCTTGATACAAACAGAATAAAATAGAAAAATCAGAAAACAGAAGAGACAGACACAGCAAACAGTTCCCACTGGAATTTAGCTCATGCAGTTATGTCAGCTTCCCCTAGCTCTCTAGTAAACACACTCATCAGCAAAGTATCTGTCTCCAGTCCATTCTGGTTTTGGATGTGTTGAGGAGAACATCAGCCTTCTGCTGCCCCTCCTCTTCTTCTCTTTTCAGCATTAGAAATCCGTAGCAGAGAATGAAAAATCCCAGATAGGCCAGTGACTCACACTGGCCATCAGTTTGGTACCACATGATAAAGATTTTTCAGCATTTCAATTCCTGAGGAGAAAAGGGTCAAATGTTAAAAAGTTATGAACTTTGCAGAAGCTTCCTCTAAAACTTAATTCTTCCCTGTGAGTCTATTTATTTACTTGAAGAAAAACTATTTTTCCACCAATCCAGAGCTCTAGGTCTGATTTAGAAAAAAAAAAAAGTGCACGGAAATGAATGATTAGCATAGCTGAATTCTCATGTAAACCAAGTTGGTAAGTATTTGTGTATTCACAAATTAACATTGCATAAAAGTTGTCTTCCAGCATTCTCCTGGCTGAATATTTGACTTTGTAATCCAATGGCCTGATATTGATGTTTTTAATATTATTGCCTAAATCAAAATGATTTTCTAATTCACTGATTCTTTTCCCATCTTTACACAGGGATTGAGCCCACTGTAATTACGCTGGGAGTAATGCTGTTCTTTGTCCTGGTGTTGTGTGCTGTGGGCCTGGCTTCTCTCATCAGGTGAGAATTGCAGCACCTATTTGAGTTGGTGCCACTTTTAGCTTCTGTGTGAGGCTTGAGCTTTAGCTGGGAGTTTAGACTATGCACACGTAGAAGGTCTGGTTGTGCTCTTGACTCTCCAGACACATATCTCTTCACATTTGTGGTGTGTTGGCCCTGGCTGCATGCCAGGCATCCACCAAATCCACTCTATCTCTCCCTTCCTCAGCTGGACACGGGGGAGAAAATACAACAAAAGGCTTGTGGGTCAAGATGGGGTCAGGAAGAGATCATTCACCGATTACTACAACATCCAAAATGGACTTGATGTGGGGAAATTAAATTTATTACCAGTCAAATCAGAGTAAGATAATGAGGGATTAAAAAAAAATCTTAAAAGCACCTTCTTCCCATCTCTCCTATCTTCCCACGCTTAACTTACTCCCAAATTCTCTACTTCCTCCCCACCAGTGGCACAGGGGCCAGGGAATGGGGACTGCAGCTCCTTCCTCTGCTCCTCTGCTGCTCCTTCCTCTCAGGAGGAAGGGCTCCTCCCACCCTTCCCCTGCTCCAGCAGTCTGTTGCTGATGTTTCTGAAGCATCAAGAAGGTGGTTATCACTTTGGAAGTGCAAAGGATGACATATAACCCAAAGACAGGAATCTGTTATGAGAACATGGAGGTTGAAACCAAGTAGTTTTCTTACTCAAGATCATTCTTGCCTGGATTTCTGTCCTTGATATGATCATGTTTCCCATAAAACATAACATATGAGGCTGACCCTCTGTATTTTCTCCATGTACTAGAGAGAAAGAAAATACCTCTGGAGAGAATTTGGATCAATCATTTAGGATACATCTTTATTATCAAGTTGATTCACTCGCTGTTTTGAACTGGGGTTCAGCTCCCTTATCATTCCCATTATATATGTATTGGTCTGGGCATGGGATTGACACTTTCCGTGCCTTAAATTATGTCTCCCCTGATGGGGGAGACCCCAGAGTCTTCGCCAGTAGTCTGAGAGACGAACGGGACCTTCAGCATTCACTGCTTTCAGATAGTTGTTTATTTAACTCTTATCAGAGAGAGCTACTAATGTGACCCAGACATAGCACAAAGCAGAGAATGCTAGAAAAGCCGAATTATCAAGATTGCACAGCCTTTTTAAAGGTAAATTACCCAATGAAAACTTAAAATGAAAGATATTTTCTTTTTTCCACCTATATTTAATAGATCACTTTGTCACGTAGACAGGAACTGCGGAATTCTTTATCCAGTCATCCTAAACTACTTTTGCTGCAGAATATGGAGTACTAGAAGAAGAAGGAGGAGTTGAAAAGCAGTAACTATCCTCCATCTTGGAGTTTTTACTTTTTATCTATTTACTATATTAACAAACCCAAAACCTCTAAATTCTTCACCTTGTGACAAACTTACATAATATTCTATCACCTAGTTCACACCAGTGTGGATTCTAATTGTCCCCAGAGAGTAGGCAATTTTCTCCATGGATGAAGGTCAAAAACTGTGTTGTCCAGGGGGGTAGAACCCTTCAAAACAGGCAGAGAAATATTCTCTGCGCTCTGGATTCCCACAGGGATCTTTGGAGCAAATGCAGTAGTCTGGGGAAGGAAAAATTGCCAGTAATTACATGTCACATCTGTGTCCCAGCTCTATATCCAAGATTGGTTGGTCCAGGAGCTATAGATTGCTCTTGGCAAGGTCACTATAGCCTCTGAAGTAGTTTGTCTCTAATCATTGATGTCCACATGACCAAACTTAGAGTGAAAATAGAATGAAATATAGAAGGCATATTTACTCATCAGCAATGAGTTCAATTCCTAGATTGTTCTGTCCAGCTTTGCTTCTCAAATAATTCCCAGACATGTTTTGTCTCCTCTCCTGAATCATCCCTCCAAACCCAGCTATAAGGCCACCCAGAAAGCAACACCCCAAACAGCTCCCCCACTTTCAGCACACAGCTGCTTCTGATAGAACTGCAGACACTGACGAGGGTGCCTCCATCCACCCATGCTTCAAAACCCTGTTCTGTTCCCTGGCCACCAGCCCCTACAATTAAGTAAATAAAAGACAATCTTTCTGCCAGCTCTATTTGTAAGCTCTTCCACAAGCACCAAGCTGTGCTTGGAAAGGCTTGGTCATGAGTAAAGATGTGTGGCCATCTGCAAGGGAAGAAAAAGTCCAGCATGACTCAGAGAATGATTTATATTAGGAAGGGGCATGTCTGGAACTAAATTTAAACCACAGCATGGTCTGAGTTGGAATGTGGAAGCTCTGGTCTTAGCTCTGTCAGGGGATCTGCTGCATAACCTTAAGTGAGTCACTTCACTCTCTCTCCTTAGCTTTTGGCAGAGGGATGCTTTCCTCCCTGCTTAGGGAGAGGATGTGATTAATCAAGCAAAGTTTTTCAGATAGACCTGTGAAAGGTACATGAGTGATGATTTTTTTTCATGAAGATGAGTTGGGTGGCTTGGGACAGTGTGGTTAGAGAAAGATTATACAATGTCATCCAGAGTAAAGCCTGTGGTTATGTGGCCAAGGCTTGCTCTCAGCTTCAAGAAGCTGTCTGTGCTCTTCTAAAAGGTCCAAAATGGTACATGGTGAGGAAAAGTGAATTGTGGTGATTTTGGGGTTATTTCATGTGATGGTGTCCTCATATAGTAGACTTAGCAGAAGTTGTCCTATTGTCCACCTCATCAGGGAAACACTTTGGAGAGTGCAGATCAGTCATCTGCTGTAGTGTTAACAAAGATCCTTAAGCAAAAGCAGTGACACTGAGGGCAAAGGGGGACCTTTCTCTTCCCTTTTCTGCTCCTGCTTGAGGAGTTTTTGACTGTCCAGTAGATACTGCTGCTTTGTGCTCAGCGTTAGACCTTGATGTCCATTGAAACAATGGAATCAAAATGATGAGCTGTGATGTCATGTGTGCCATACTGCTCATCCCGTGTAGCTTTTCCCTCTGTATAAAACTGTGACCATTACAAGGGCACATCTGGCTCTGTGCTTTATAACCCACCATGCTACAATGTAGAGACTCAGACAGCATGTTTAGACAGTAACTTGTGTCCAGGCAGCTCTTATAAATTAACTACAGTTCAGCTTTAGTCACTAAGAAAGGCTGGTGTGCCTAAATGTGGTTTGCTCATGACCAGACCAGCTGGACTAATAAAACTTATTTTTGTCTTCTAATGGAGAATGATTTGGGATATGACAAATAAAAGCAAGCAAGGCAAAATATGCATTACATACACATCCAATTAATATTTGTAAGGAGATTAAATCCAATTGTCTATTTGTGATGAGACTCTTTGAGATGATAGCTTTTGTTGTCTGTGAAATGGACAACTCTTGACTGAGCAAATTTGAGTCCAAGCCAAGGCATTGTGATTTGTTCACTGCTTTCGCCAACATCCATCCCCACTCCCACACCATTTTTGACCTTAAAGATCATCTAGTTCCCACCCCTCTGCTGTGGGCAAGAACACCTTCAACTAGACCAGGTTGCTCAGAGCCCCATCCAACATGACTTTGAACACTTCAAGGGGTGGGGCTGTCACAGCTTCTCTGGGCAACCTGTGCCAGAGCCTCAGCACCTTCACAGAAAAGAATTTCTTCCTAATATCTAATCTAAACCTGCGCTCTTTCAGCTGGAAGCCATTCTGCCTTGTTCCATCACTCCTTGCCCCCTCATAAGTCCCTCTCCAGCTCTGTTGTAGCCCCTGTCCTTAGGCACTGGAAGGTGCTCTAAGGAATTCCCGAAGCCTTCTCTTCTCCAGGCTGAACAACCCCAGCTCTCTCAGCTTGTGTCCATAGCAGAGGTGCTCCAGTCCCCAATCATCTTCACGGCCTTCTCGGGACCTGCTCCAAGAGGTCCATGACCTTCATAAGTCAGGGGTCCCGGAGGTGGATGCAGCACTGCAGGCAGGGTCTAATATTGCAGGGAAGCCAGATGTGGGGAATTCAGAGGAGGTGTGTACTGGCTACCTACCTAAAATTGATAACCATGACTCTCCAACTCTTGCAGGCAGAGTATCTTGAATAACCAGCTTTTCAGGGGTCCAAACAAGATAATACTGACCTTGGATGACCTCATCTTCATCAACCCAGAGCTACACAGAAAGGTGAGTCCTTCTACTTGTGAAAGGAATCTGGTGGAACACTCTAGAACAGATTTGCTTATGTGGTATTTTCATACCCACGAAGCTCTAGAAAGTTCATCTCACTTCTTCATGTAATTTTCCCCTGCATATCAGAAAATTTCCCATATGCTGAGTGGTTTTGAGTCTCAGATTAGATGTCAGAGCTTTTATGATGATGTAAAACAGAAGCCTTGATTGTGTTTCTTCTAGTTGCCAGGGCTTATTCCTTGTTCTTGAGGCTGGATGGTGCACCATATGGCATGTCCATATAGATAAACTGTCTTACCCTCTAAAATAAAGTGTCTGCATTCAAATATCTTGGGAACCATTCCTGGTCCATTCTGGCTTCCATCCAGACCTGATGATTTACTGGGGGACAGTCCTATGATTTCCTCACCCAGAAATCTGTGCTGCAAGGCAGAGCTGGAGTGGAGGTTTACACCCAAACGTGGTAGCTGTCTTGCACCTGCTTTCCTTGCCTTCCAGAGGCTGACCTTGGACAGTCTGACTGATGCAAACAGCATAGCAGTCAAGAGCAGAAGCCTGAAATCCATAACCCACTCCGCTTCCTTGAAAAGCACAGTTGCCACCCATGAAACCTCCAATGTGGGTTTGTATGAGGTAGGTAGGGACCTCGTGCAGCCTTCTCCCACTGCTTCTGTTCACTGGACTGCTCAAGGGGGAAAAGTTTTTGGCTGCAGTACTGTAGGTCCCAGGATGGAGATACTGTGAGTACACCGTAAGTATGAAAATAAGTTACTCCCAAGGATGGACAAAGCAGTGTTTGAGGTGACTCTGCCCCAACCCTTACGCTGACACTTGGAGTCATGTGGGATGGTGATATTCAGTATCCATATGTAACATTGCCAGGTCTGGTCTCTGTTATGGAACTCACCACCTAAAGGCATCATGATGAACCTTTCTTGCAAGACAGTTTTTAGCTGGTGACATCTCTAAAGAGGAACTTTCTTGCAAGACAGGATCTAAATACACAAACGGAAGCTCAAATTCCCCCTTGTGGCAATAGGACTGTATGGAGCTTAAATAGAGGAAATGGCCAAGAAAATTCACCTCATCCATCAGCTCTTTCCTGAAAATGTAGCTTTTTGAAAAAATGGCATGGTAACTTTTCCTGAAGAGGAGCAAAATAAATTTGATTTTTCATTAATGCCAGAGAAAATCTCTGACAAGAGCTATTTTCCTTTTTAATAAATTTATTATTGTTCATCAGATACGAACACACCTTTCAGGCATGAAATTCTGATCCAGGTGAAGGTCCTGCCTCAGTCCTCTTTTTTGAGGATTTGCTCTGGATATTCTTATTTGGGTTCAGTATATAAAGAATCTATTGCCAAGAACATTAAAAATCCCCAGTCACTTTCAAAGCCAAGGATCTGAAACTCAGATCTGGATCCCGATGCTAGCTGTTGCTCAGAGGTTTGCTCTGTCAGTCACCACCTGTACTGGGATTAGCGGACTGGAGCATCTCTCTTAAGAGGAAAGGTTGAGGAAGTTGGGCCTGTTCAGCATCAAGAAGAGACAACTGAGAGGGCACCTAATTGACGTCTATAAATATCTGAAGGGAGGGTGTCAAGAGAATGGAGCCAGGCTCTTCTCAGTGGTGCTCAGCAACAGGACAAGAGGCAAAAGGCAGAAGCTGATGCACAAGAAGTTCCACCTGAATGTGAGGAAGAACTTCTTTGCTATGCAGGTGACCAAGCACTGGAAAAGATTGTCCAGGAAGGGTGTGGAGACTCCCTCCCTGGAGATATTCAAGAACTGTCTGGACACAATCCTGTGCAATGTGCTCTAGTATGACCTTGCTTAAGCAGGGAGGTTGGACCAGATGGTCCATCACTGGTTTCTTCCAACCTTAACTGTTCTCTGATTCTATGATTGTGGACAGGGAGACTGGGTGTGGCTGAAAAAATTTGAGATGCAAGAAGTTCACAATCTGCGGCAAAGCTCCACCAGCATCTTAAGGAAGGTAGGAATAGGGGATGATGACGTGGAAGGAAGGTTTCTCAGGGGCTGTTTGTGGCTTCAGGGTGTTTTTGTTGTCTTTGTCTCATGTTTATCCATTAAATCATGCATTGTGGTTGTTAATGAGTCTTGTCTGGTGAAATGTGGTAGAATGGACCATGCAAGACTGCATCTGATGAATTTACCATAGATCCATGTGTCAGAGTCAGCAGCTTGTAAAACCCCACCCTGGATCTGCCACTTCAAAGCTGGTGCAGTGTTAAATGTACAGCGAATCCTTCACGTGACCTTGCCTGCGAAGGCAGTGATGCCTTGAGGGGCTACCTAGAAACAGAGACTAGACAGGAGTAAGGGAATAAAGGTGGATATTTATTTGAAAAGCCTTCAGAGGTACACCCTGGGGAGCCAAAGGCTACATCAAAGATGGACACCAAGCTGAGATCCCAAGATGGACGATGAGTCATGAGTTCTTCACACTTTTATGGGTTTGGTCCATTTGCATATCAGCATAAATTCACCAATTAAAACTTTAGCTAATGATGTAACCTCTTCGATTTCTCCACCTCTCTAGAGGCTCTAGTTTACACCTTTTGGGCCTAGGACAGCCTAGGTGTCCTTGAACAACAAGCTCAGAGAGGCTTTGTTATGTCTATCTGGCATAAGAGAGCAGCACCTAACAGGCTACAAGAAACTTCAGAGTTACACACTAGGCAGTACAAGACTTAAAAATATAAAAGCTAGAACCTAAGGCATCAGCAGAGTGGTTTGGGGAACTCATCCCTGCACAGTTTGAGGCACTGGTAGATATTTCTGTGTACTATATGTTCATAGTGTGACACAGACATGGTTGTGCGTTTCTCTGGGTTTTGCTTTGTGTTTCCATCTAAGATGCCTCTCAGAAGCTTAAATTTAGTCTTCAATTTTATTATTAACAATGACAAGAAAATATACTTGTTTTCCATATTCAAGGCTGTTAGTTATTGACAGCTATTGCTAACATAGCAGTGGCATTTTTACGCATGTAAAACCAACAAATTTACCAAGGCATGTCTCCAAAGGCACCATTGGTGGATGACTTTGGACTCTCTAGGTACAGTATTGCTTACCAGTTCAGAGCAAGATCCACATGCTGAACTCAATTTACCTCAGCAAAGCCATTTTGGCCTAGTGAAAGGTTCAATCTAGTTTGTCTAAATAAAACACAAATTTCTGTTTACATTGATTTTGCTATCTTGCTTTGTCTTAATGGATAGACAAAAGAAAGCAAAGCTTGAAAAGACTGTTGAGTAGCCAAAAATAAGCATCAAAGATGTTTTTTGCTTCCCCATCCTTCTGTGGAAGACTGTTCGGGACTATGAGAGTGATAAGGGCATCTAGTGATATCAAGAAGCTACTGAGCAGATGTCTGGCTGACCTGGTCTCACTGTGATTCACTGTCTTGTTTCAGATGAAAGATCTGCGTCATGAAAATGTGAATCTGTTCCTGGGCTTTTTCTCTGACTGTGGCATCTTTGCCATAGTGACGGAGTACTGCTCACGAGGCAGCCTGGAGGACTTGCTGAGAAACGAGGATATGAAACTGGACTGGATGTTCAAGTCCTCTCTTGTGATGGATCTAATTAAAGTAAATCCATTGCTCCTGTTGAAGCATGATCTGCATGGGACTTTTAGGATGACTAAGCTATTTCAATCGGAACTTTGGGATTTTTATAATAATACGGAGGAAACAAATGTGAATGTAATTGTATCAGTCTTTAATGGAGATCTGTTATCCTTATTTTGTTGCCATCTGAGAGAAGCATCATTTAGGGCAACAGAACTACAACCACACAGCAGGACAGGAGGTTAAAACCACACATCAGACTGCAACTGATCACCTAGAACAACAGAATTTTGTGACAAGTTCATTCTTTGCAAAGGCCCTTTCTTGCTGTTAATCAGAAGTGCATCCACCATAGAACCAAACAGTACCCATCCCCTACCACAGGATGGATGCACATGTGGTTCCTTTAGCAGTGTTCACACTTGCAATCATGTCCCATGTTTTAATGCCTTAATGGTGAACTACTAATCTGGGACAGGTGGATTCCAGAGGGTAGACTGCCAGAACCATTCTTGCAGCCTGTGATCAGCCTTCCCAGCTCTTCATGACATCCTTTGACCCAACTATTTGGTAACACTTGTGTCCACTTTCTTATCCTTGTCTAAAAGCAGAACTTCTGGGTGCCGTGAGACATAGGGCTACAGAGGGAGGCATCTGACTCTTCCTGAAGTTGTCAGACCTTTCCAATGTTACTTTAGGGTGCAGATATTTCATGTCCCTAATCCATTCTGAACCTCTCCCATAGTTTATTGTTTTGATCGTGACTGCATTTCGTATAGAGTTAATGAAGCATTTGATGACATCTAAGGTGACAAATCGGCTTGGTGTTTCTGAGTGCTGATGGATAAGATAATTCTTAAGGATAAACCTCAATTTTTTTCTGTGTTTCATAGGGAATTAGATATTTGCATCACCGAGATTTTGCCCATGGACGTCTCAAGTCTCGTAACTGTGTTGTGGATGGACGGTTTGTCCTGAAGATCACTGACTATGGTTATAACGAGATCTTGGAGGCACAGAAATGCCCCTACATTCAACCATCCCCAGAAGGTAAGTGTGATGAGTAAATTTTTTTTTAAATATTTGTCCATTGATTTAACAGATATTTGCCCCAATATAACTTCAGGCCAGTGGTCACACAAGGATTTACATGCTCAGTCTCACTATGTGTGGTTTCCTCTATACCATGCATTGTTATAAGAAAGAGTAAGCAAAGTTATTTCAGACTTCCTGGAAGTGAAGCGAATAGCAGAGTGGCACGATAAAGAAAATATATTTTACTGTAAGCAATGACAGAACTTCAGCTTGTTGCAGTTGGAGAAGGACTGAATTGTCCCTGAAATCTTTTCAGTACTGAATCTCTGTGACCAGTAGAATTGGCTTTGCATCCTTAGACCCAACCCTA
Source organism: Eulacestoma nigropectus (assembly GCA_013397775.1). NCBI lineage: Eukaryota > Metazoa > Chordata > Aves > Passeriformes > Eulacestoma > Eulacestoma nigropectus. Next base: position 699,844 of record VZTE01005907.1, read on the forward strand.
TATTTGGAGTTTTATGTTAACCCAAATGCAAAGACACTTTTTTTGTTAAAATAAGTTATCTGAAACGCAACATGATGTAGGTATCTTTGAAATAGGTCCACTACATGCCAATCCTCAAAGGCTGCCACAGGAGACTCCTACCACTTAGGAACAGCATCTCATGGGATCAGGTTTGGAGACATTGACAGGATTTCTTTCACTTGGTCATTGCCTCGGGGTTCCTCTGGTATCCCATTTTATTCTTGAAACCTGGTTTCAAGTAGTATGTAGTGTTTTAATCCATCTGTAGTGGGATTTGATGCCTTCACTTTTCCAGTGTCTCAGACAGGGCTGTTGTCAGAAGACTTTCTTCTCCTCCCTTACAGAAGACACTTGCAGTGGCAGAAATGTTCCATATTCCCATTGCTCAGAATGCACAGTTACCAGGGTAACAATATTGCAGTTTGAATATTCATTTCTTGATGAGGCTGGATATGTTTTACAACTGTGTCTTTTGTCACTTGAACTACTGGATTATGAAGATTGTACATCAGATTGTCATAAACTGCTTTTACAGAAACTACTTTCATTTAAAAAGAACTACAGAAAATATGTTATTAATAGTTGCTTTGTAAAAGAGCAACAACAGTAAAAAGAAATTCAAGATTCGGTGCCAACATTTTTTCTCAGGAACATTTTCAGTCAAAAAAAAAGGTGTTAAAGCTTCTGGCAGTGGTGAGATGACTTCTTATATTGAAGTTCATGGCTGGTATTATATGATACAAATTGTTGGTATGGCAACTTTTTAAAAAAAAAGGTAGAGTAAAACTTGGAAAATTCTTTTTTTTTTTGTTGGCATGGAAGTTTAGTATTTCTAACACATCACTAGAAGTAAAAGATTCGATCCAGTAAATAATGAAGTATTTTCCAACCTTTCCTCAAATGACTGAAATAAGGTATTCATTTAAGCACTTACTTTGCAACAGTCTGAGTTCAAGTATAAGAAATGTGATGCTCTGAAATTTTTTTTAGAATTGCTCTGGACAGCTCCTGAGTTACTGAGGGACCCAGACATGTGCAGAAAAGGCACATTCAAAGGGGACATTTACAGCTTTGCAATCATCCTACAAGAAGTGCTTGCTCGGGGTCCACCTTACTGCACATCACAGCTCTCAGCCGAAGGTAGGCAACTATTACAGTATGTGTTTAAGGCTTTGTGCAGAGCACTCATAAAAGGTCTGGCCAAGTCCCCTTATTAATAAGGCAATAATGTATTAGTCTCATGAACTTTCTCAGAGACAAAAGCCTGTTTTCAACAACACATTCATAATAAACATCAAAATGTGTAGTTCTCATCACAGCCTTGGTACATCACTGCTTTCACTGAGACTGGGGCTCTGGGTGCCCGCCAGGATGCTTCAGACCACTGCAACACCTCCAGTTCCCTGTCCAAACTCTGACTTTTCATCATAGTATGGGGTGAAATCTGACGGCAGAATTTCCCACAGCTTAGAAACTCCTTTGCTTCCCACTCATCAGCCCTTTTTTGTGCATCACAGGGGCTGAAGTTTTGGAGCTGGACCCCTTGCCAGCATCCTATTTTGTCCATCTGCCCATGTATTTTTCCTTAATCCTTTCCTTTTTAAAGAGACTCTCTCTCTTCAACAGAGGTTGAAGTGATGCATCATTTTGCTTATATATGTCAGAAACAGCAAATAAGTGAACTCCTTAGGAGGTGCTCATGGTGCAACCATGTTGAACATCCATGGGAAGAAGAAACTCACTGCAGTCAGAGTCAGGTCACAAGCACTTGAACAGTGACAACAATCTAAAATTAGCTGATTTCAGGGACAGCCCATTCTCAACACATTTTGAGCTGGACAATCACCAAGTGGGGAATGACAATTCAGTATCTACCAGTTCAGCTGCAAAAATGGGACCCTGACCTTTCTGTGCCTGAAGATGCTGTCACAATGCAATAACAATGATTTAATGATGTATTCCACTCTGTAAATCAGAGCTGAACCTATGATGTGAACTATGATACAATTAGCAGGTTTCCTCCACCTTGTTCCCCTGCAGAACCTCCAGCAAATGTTGAATACAGTTCAGTCCTGTTTTCTAACCTGATAAAGTGATGAATTTCTACTCATTGTGTCTCAGTCCTAAAGAGCTTTCACTTTTGGTGTGAACTTTAAAACAATCTGGGGAAGGCATTTCCCCTTGGCTGCCCCTGGAAATATTGGGGCCAGATGTTTTGATTAGTTCATTTGGCGGAGTCTGGGGGGATGAGCCACAGATCTTTAATGTAAGCTGTCAAAGCTGAAAAGCTTTGGGTACTCGCAGCAACAGCAGGACTCCTGCCAGAGAAAGAGGTTTTCACTCCATTTGACTGCTCTGCACTGAGCAAAATAAGACTTTCAAATACAATAACTTTGGTGGGTGTTAAAGGACTGACTTCTCAGGGTTTGAAAACCCAAGCCCAGTTCCTTACAAGCCTCATTTCTGAGAAGGGAGCTCTGCACAGGGAGTCAGTTCCCAGACATTGTTTTGAACTCAAGCTCTCCCCCTTAACATAATTTCCACTGTCTCCACTCCCATTAGCCTCCTACGTCCTGGTTCCCAGTTGACAATGAAGTGTCAGAGGCTCATATCCTTCCTGTCTGGGCTGAGCCATAAACCTCTGCTGTCTTAGAAGACTGCAGGTCCTAGTGGAGAGAGTCAGAGGCAATTTCATTAAATACAAGCCTGCAGGCTCACACATCCATCTGTCATACATCCTTCCCCCATCCAGCCACTTTATTGCTCATAACCTGGTTCTCCAGGGACAGGAAGGCAGATGAATCTCTTTTAAATCCTTCAACAGACTGCTGACAGAGAAAAGCAGAAACCTTCATCTTTGTTTGGCACAGACACTGGGTGCTGAAGAGTAAGAGTGACAGCTGAAGAAGCAAGCCAAGGACATGAAAAAGTCCATGTCTTTTGCCCCTATCAAGGCCCTCCATCTTACAGTGTGCTTCCCATTCTTCTCTTTGCCACAGAAATTATAAAGAAAGTGAAGAAACCCCCACCCCTGTGCCGCCCAAATATAGCTCCTGAGGCGGCCCCTCTGACATGCCTCCAGGTAATGAAGCAATGCTGGGCTGAAGCCCCTGAACGACGTCCATCATTTGAGGAGGTATTTCACAAGGTCAGTGAATAAAGCAGCTGGTGTAATTCCTTTGTTTGTTCTTGGCAGGGAAGTGTTTTGTTGTTTGGGTTTATTTTGCTTTAACTCAGTTATTAAAGAATGAAGAAGTTGCAGAGCCCTAGACTTGTCCTGACTTTGGGGTGGTGAAGCAGTCTGGACATGGGCTTGATGTCTTCACATTTGCAGTGTACCTGCACAGATGGTCTCATGGAGATGAAAGATTTGTAAATTATGCACCTTCAGATCAACTTTTTTTTAAATCTTCTGAAGTGTTTAAATGGCGACTATAAGGAAAATTCGCCAAAGACCGTTAAAGGCAAAGATCCAACATTTGGCATAGGAGGTCTCTCAATTCCAGGTTGGTGGAAGCTTGGAGAATATCCCAGGGAAATATGACTGTGCCTGAGTCCTGTTTAAACAGCTTTCCCAGATATCTGTTACTGGCCAGTCTCATGGACAGGTACTGGTGAAATAACCCCACTTTCTGATCAAGCAGTGAAGTTCCTGTGTTCTTAGAAGGTCATAGAATCATAGACTCATTAAAGTTGGAAAAGACCTTTAAGATCATCAATCATCAACCCAGTACCACCCAGTTCAGTGTTAAACCATGTCCTCAAGTGCCACATCCACATGTTTCTTGAGCACTTCCAGGGATGGTGACTACACCATTTCCCTGAGCAGTTTGTTCCAATGCTTTACAAACCCTTCCTGTGAAAAAAATTTCTCAATATCCAGTCTAAACCTTCCCTGACAGAACTTCAGGGCATTTCCTCAAACCAGGTGAACCAATATCCATAATTTTTACCTTTTTGTTTTATGAAGCTGTGAATAATTTTAGATCCAGTGACTCCACTGTTGAGTCTAAGGCAGCCTCTAAAGCCACAAATTATCCAAAAGTTCCAGAGGCTCAACTTCAGGTCAGGAAGAGAAAGCACAACTCAATGAAGAATTGGGAATGGAGGTGGCAATACACATACATGTCAGTGTGCAAAGATGTATTTAAGTCCAGTAATGTGTAAACAGGTTGTACATGTAGATAACACCCTGACATTTGTGCCTCTGAATGTAAAGTTTTGCGAGTTACCCTAAAGATTGTTCATGGGATAAATGAACATAAAAATTTTCCTTTATCTTTGAACTCTTGCCATTGAAAAAGCCAGGCTTTATCACTTACCCTTCAAAATAAATATTTGCTTTTTGTTCCTTTCCAAGCTCAGAGTGCTACAGTGGCGTAATGAGACAGACAAATAATTCTCCAGTTTGATTTTCCAGTTCAAAACCATCAACAAAGGGAAAAAGACCAATATCATTGACTCAATGCTCAGGATGCTTGAGCAGTACTCAAGCAACCTGGAAGATTTAATCAGCGAGCGGACTGAGGAGCTAGAGGTTGAAAAACAGAAGACAGAGAAACTGCTGTCTCAAATGCTTCCACCGTAAGTACTGGTACTCCAGGTGGTAAAAAATCCCCAACAAACCAAACCAAAAATACCCCAAACCAAATAACCCATAGCTAGTCTGGACAACACTCTTCCCCAGAAATGAGCAACATTGTAGACCTGACCACCCATTTTGGCAAGTACCTTCAAACCAAAGTAAGACACTTTAATCAATGCTCATTACAGCCATATAGGACTTTCTGTTTAGTGGAAGATATGAACACAGAAAAAAAGGAGTCTGAGCACTTGGGCACGCACTAGAAAAGGGTTTGTTCCCTGCCATCTTTTTTGTGTTATTATTTCAGATCAGTAGCAGAAGCCCTCAAGACTGGTGGCACTGTGGAACCAGAGTATTTTGACCAGGTGACGATCTACTTCAGTGACATTGTGGGCTTCACATCCATTTCGGCCCTCAGTGAACCCATTGAAGTAGTTGACCTTCTGAATGACCTTTACTCATTGTTTGATGCCGTTCTTGGAAACCATGATGTTTATAAGGTAAGAAGTAATTTTAGTCTGTGTTTCCTTTCCACCTTTTTCAATTTATATATTTATATCTTAATGTAATGGTATTTGCTAGGTGGAGACAATTGGTGATGCCTACATGGTTGCTTCAGGGCTCCCAAAACGGAATGGAAACAAGCACGTAGCTGAAATAGCCAACATGTCCTTGGACATCCTCAGCTCCGTGGGAACATTCAAAATGAGGCACATGCCGGACATTCCCCTCAGGATACGAATCGGGCTTCACACAGGTAGGCAGCAGCACCTGCCTGCACCTGAACGTCAGAGAATTCCTTCTCAACTGCATCTCCAGCTTTGAATGCTTTCTTCATGCCCGCCCCCCAAAAAACACCCTTGCAAGACACTTTAAAATCTTCCATTTCAGCAAGGGTGTTAAAATGGAAAAACAAAATTCAGGAAGGGTTTGTAGAGGAAAGTGGCTTAGTATAATTTTAAGGAGGGATATTCTGTCCCAGCCAGGAACTACATCTGGCCTGTTAGTCACAAGTGTTAGATTGTACGGATAGCTCTTTGATGTATCATCGGGCCTTAAGAGGTGGGATATCGAGACACCCAGTGATGTCTTTGCAAGTCTGTCCTGAAATGAAAAAGCACAGAAGCACTGGCCTATTAAGTGAAAGAATAAAAAAGTTGGAGAGATTTATTACAGGTAGGATATACTGGAAGAAAAATGTGATACAGCTCTTAAGAAAAAGTTATGTTATAGAGAAAACATTATCTCTGATGTAGAAGTCATAATGCATTCAATCAACAGAAAAGAGGCTTGTTTAAGAAGAAAGGAGGAAGTTCCTTATATATATATATACATAAAAATATATATATATATACAAAATGTAATTAAACTCCAAAATAAAACAAAAAACTCCAAAACAGTAGAACTGCAGTTATGTAGGTAAAAGTGTTTTAAATGTAGGAAAATACATCTGCTATTATCATGAATCAGTACTTGTATGAGATATGAACCTTCATAATTTTATAAGTTTTTTACTCAAACATTAATAGGTTTTTCTCAGCTGTTTGTCACCAGATTTCCTGCCTCTTCCTCTAAAGTAGAGGGGTATTGCCCATTGTGGGGAGCCAAACAATACCAAAGAATGCCCAGGAGTCTGACCCAATTTTACAGGGGGTTTATCTGTCTGCTTATCTGATAATATCCACACTTCTGCAGATTTGGCATGCAAGCATTTTGCAGATGTCAGTATTCTTTTCCCTGATGTACATGTTGGGAGACAGAAGCAGAGTAAAGGAAGTATCTCACCCAGAATATCCCAAGAACAGAGCTGTGACTTGAGAAGAGTTAAAATCAGTATTTTATATCTCCTGGACCTTATAAGGTACTCTTTTGGAGTTATCTCTAAAACACATCTCCCTACTGTTTTCTTTGAAGTTTTTGTGTCTTAGCTGACCCTTCACAGAAGTGTAAAGCATTAAGGAATGATTGTGGGAGCACTGTGTGTTTTACACTCTGACAGAAATTAGATGAGACTATGGCTGCAAATTTTCTTGTCCAGAGCAGGAGTCTCTGGAACACCAGCAGCATATCATCAACATGGAAAAAGAGGGATTTGCTGTGCAACATCTGCTGCTGCCTGTTGACATCAGTTCTGCAATGTATCTCCCATGCAGTCGGCCAAAAAATATATCCCTAGGTGATGTCTACAGGGGGTAGTAACTTTTTTTTGTTTGTTTTTACGAACTCTGGATATCTGGAAAGCAGAATTGCTATGAACTGTTGTATTGGGTGTGAGAGGAAGAGGGGGGAGGACTCAGCAGATCCTGTTTTGCACAGATCTGGCAGTGTCATACTGTCATGGGAGCAGCCACAAACACATGTTCCAAAGCAAACCATCTCTCTGAGCCGCTGAGCTGATAGCAGAGTTTGATTAACCCTAGACCCTGTTTCTCCTGAGAAAAGATGCATGAAGATGGAGTGATCGGCATCATGAAAGCCTTGGGGAAGCTGTTAGGGGAGAGGAGAGCTTGGCTGACACTTTCGCTGTACTGGAAAGGATGGAGAAAGGGTGTGACCCCCAGTCATGTGCTTCAACTTCTCTCTGGAAACCAGTGCCAAGAAGAGCTCATGATGCCTCCTCAGAAAAAGCAGTAAATGCTGTTTGGGCATAGACTGCCCATGTCTTTTCAACCCCAAGGGAAAGCTGCACCTCTGGGAACTTCTGCTGTCCCATGCCCATGGTCAGCTTGTGGCAATGCATGAGTAAGGCAATGAGAACAAGATGACCAGTGTTTGGTATGCATTTTCACCCCTGCTTTAAACACATCCTGGAATCTTGGCTGTCCTCTCTTGACTTCACTGCACGTCCAGGATAACTCAGCTGACTCGGCTGTTTCCCCGCTATCCATGTCTGGGCTGGAGCAGGACAGTCGGCGAGAGCAGTGGTGAGAAGATAAGCTTTTCCGCGGGGGTGGAAGAAGATTTGTGTATCAGTCAGGCTCTCTGGCAGTCAGCCCTGCACTTTGATCTTGGCTCTTAAGCTCTGCATCACTGCTCATGGTTCTTGAAGAGTCTTAGCCAGAGCCTCTCATTAACTGACCCTTGCAAGCCCTGGCAAAGAGACACTTCAAAGCAAATCTGTGAACCTGTGTAATTAAACAACTAGGCCTTAATGTCCTCATCACAGGGTGTCTGGTTTCCTCCAAAACGTGTAACTGTGGGAGATTTACCACTGGAAACTTTTCTTAGCCTTTTGCTGAAGCTGTTTGGAAAAGGGGGAACACACACAGGAGGTGAAGGAAGTGAGTGAGTGAATTAAGTCTTAGATGCTTTCAACACAGAGAACGTGTAATTTTGGGAATGCTTATATGGTAGGGTTGGTTTTGAGCTAAGAACTTTCTGCAACAGGACAGACTGAAAAGCAGTACTCTAGAAAGATAACACCTTGCCCTAAAAATCTTGCCTCTCCTGTGTTGTGAACTTTGCAGAAGTGCTGGATGATTGCACCAACTGAGTAGGGAACCTGAATTCGGGCACCCACATGGAGGTGTTTCCAGGACTTTCAGGGAGCCTACACTCATTCTGAGGACATGTAAATGAACACTGTAAAGCTGTTCAGGCGCAGGAGTAGAAAAGCTCTTACGGCTCAGTTGACCACATTGACTTGGCCTCTACTGACTACAGCAGAAGCTCAGCCGCCTTTATTTGTGCTTTTTAAAATGCAATCACAGAATCATAGAATACTCTGAGTTGCAAGGGACCCACAAGGATCATGGACTCCAACTCCCAGGTGAATGGCCCATACAGGGATCAACCCCATGACCTTGGTGTTATTAGCACCATGCTCTAACCAATGGAGCTCAATTCCTCCTCAGTGAGAGCTGGTTTTTTGACAGGAACCACCTTTTCATGTCCTTGCAAGACCTATTACAGAAGGAGCTTTGGTCCTTACTGAGATTTCTGATTGCTGCTGTCATGTTATCACCACAAAAATAAGAGAGGCAATGTTTTGTGAGATAGTGTTTTCTCAGGAAAAGCTCTTAATTGAAGCATGAATTAAGAAGTCTCCAACAAGACCTTTTTCTGTGCATATGTCACATTACCATGCACACAATAAAGACCATTTAGGGAACCATAAGGTCCTTGGCCCAGACTATCAACAGTGTCTTTACAGTTGTGCTATAGAAGTGCCTATAGATGAAAACCTGAATAAAACTTCCTCTAGTGGATAAAGTCCCTCTCCTGAAAAGCTTGAAACAAATTAGAGAGTATTGATAAGGATGGGAATTAACTTGTAAGAGATTCTGAGGAACAGTGTTCTGTCTGAGATACACCAACAGTTGAAAAGAAACCCCGTTAAATCAGGTTTTCATGATCTCCAGCAGTGTCTGCCTGCTGTGTTTTATCCAGTTTGATCCATGCTGCTCAAGTCCTTGTAACATCTTTTGTATGATCATTCTTTGTCTCTCTCTCATTTTTTTTAATCTTTTATCAAGCAATGCTTCATCAGACAGGAGTTAAAATCTGTCTTACCTGTCAATTTGCATCCTCATAAAGTATATTAAAATCTGGCAACTTTGGGCAGCAACAACTTTTCAGAGGTCACAGCAAGAGGGGTTCTTGCAAAGTTCCCCGTAGCTTTTGGTTATGGAGCTTCATTGTCCTTAAGATATATCTGAAAACTTTAAGAAGAATAGATTTTTGTAAATAAGGCTAAAATCATCATAAAATTACACTGTACTAAACTAAGTAACTGAACACTTCTAAATTAGGCTACAATTGTTACTATTATTATTCTTATTACTGTTTTAAAACATTTTAACCTATAACCTTTCTATATTATGAGAACCCTTATCTATAGCATCATTTCAGGTACTGTTGATGATGTACAATGTTCACATCTCTTGTGCTCTTGCGTGGGAAAAGATTTCCTAGATATCGGTTATACTAAATCTTAACTCAGAAGGATCATGGCATTGAAAAGGCAAAGCCTGAAAAAACATAGCTCATCAATATATATGATGGAAAATACAGAGGGTCCTGCCTTTTCTCTGCAGGAAGCTCCACACCTCATTACATTGTCTTATACATGTTTTTATTTTTTCCGTTTATTTTGAAGGCCCAATATTTTCTATTGTGGGCAATGAAATTTAAAATCTCCTCTTTCAGAGTGCAGTCTAAACATTAACTAAGCCAAATGCCCCAGATGAAAATTGTCTGTGCTGTTTGGCTGCCACACATTTTATCTCCCAGTCTGTGCATGTTCATGTGGATCCTGCACACATATCTCTCCCTGACAACTTGGCAACAATTCTTTGGAAGCTACTTAGGAAGCGAATGGATCTTGTATAAAGAATGAGAAAGAGGGAAAAAGCAGGTCTTAACTAGACGGGCAAGCTCACAATGTCTTATTTTCCAAGGAGGGGACACAGGGTGGTCCAGAGTGCTGCCAGCTGATTTTTAATCCTGTTTCAGCATGCTACAGGGCATGTCACAGGATCTGAACTCCAGTTTTCTCGCATGCAAAAAGGCCTTTCTAAAATGAGATTATGATAGTCCTTGAGTTTCCATGAACTCTGAACAAAGTTCTCCGAGATGGTGGTGAACTGAGGGCCTACCACACATGACCTTTCTCAGACATAAAACACCAGCATGCAGTCCAGAGCAATGCTTAACTTTTGACTGCTGGCAGCAAGTGCCAAGGTCAATGAGGTCTTTAGAAAACCTTCTTCTGTATTCCCAAGCAGTTTCTTGAATATTAGAGGAGCGGATGGGATTTGTTCGTCAGTGAGCCCCTAGATTTGTGCAGGACCATCCGGGTTACGCAGCTGACATGTCTTTCAGGGCCTTGCGTGGCAGGCGTGGTGGGGCTGACCATGCCCCGGTACTGCCTCTTCGGAGACACGGTGAACACGGCGTCACGGATGGAATCCACAGGCCTGCGTGAGTATTTGGGATAGTCAAAGAAAGGGGCAAGTCAAGTGACAGAATTCAAAGCAGCCTGAAGGAGAGGGCACCAGTTTTGCCATTGTAGGTCAGCCTTTAGGACCCTGCCTTCCAGCTGCACTCTTCTGACTTGAATCCCATCAACCAAAATCAACATGAGTCTTGCCCTACTTTCCTCCAATATGGTTTGGATCTTGCTTTCAGTCAGTGCTAAGAACCCTTAATTCAGAGCTGTTTTTGCACTGTAAAATGATGCATTTACCTTTCATGACCAGTACAAAGCAAGGGTTGAAGCACATGTGGGCACTGCTTCCGTCATACCGTTGGTCATACAAAGTCCTCCTGAGACTGGAGACAGCAGGAGGACTGCAGGTACAAGAGCACTGTTACACATTAATAGAAATGCTTATAGATAAATAGGAAAATTGTAGGTTAGTCTCTCAGGAAATGTAGCTCATAGCTGTGTAATCTTCCTCTACATATTCGAACTGATGTTCTTCTTTCTTATTATCATGGAAAAAAATTGATCAGCTCATCCCCCATCCTTCAAAGGGGAAGGCAACGTGACTGACAAAATTGAAATAAAAGCTCAACAAAAAAATCAACCAAAAAAACTATTTGGGGGGAAAATGTTTTAGAAATATTTTCTGGCTTGTTGACATTAGCAGAACAGTAACAAATTTCAGTGAGTTCCAGCAATGGCTGTAAAACAATCTGGGGAAGATGGGAATTCAACAAAGTTCTCCACCCTTGCCTCTTTTTTTCGTACACTAAATGGCAGCTCTGGGTGGAATCAATTACTAAAAATCCAGACAGATCTAGAAGCATAGCCATATTTTCTTTATGTTCCCTTGCAAACTCCATCTCTCTGCTCTTCTTCCTAGCTTTCAAATTATGCTGGGTGTCTAGAGCAGGACAGCTGGTTATTTTTCATTTCTTTCTCATTCCCAAGTTATACTGTGGCAATAGATAAAACAGAAATCCAGCTGACAATGTTACTGGAAAACCACTTACCATCTTTATTGAGAGCTGGACTTCTACACTTAGTGTGTTTGGTATCCTTCTCCAGGAAGCCCCCAGAGCAGATCTCCTCTCCCTCCGTGCTCTTTACAGCCCTGCCTGGAAGAATCCATCTCTACGTAGAGGAGCACCACACAGCTTCGCCAGCCACACACCTGCATTGGAGCACTCCTGCTTTGGAGCACTTCTCCTTGTCAGGATGAAGCAGTGGGGAATTCGCAGCACGTGTGCGGTACAGTGATCCATCTGCTTTGCTTTCTGTTCCCAGCTTACAGAATTCATGTCAGCCAAAGTACAGTGGATACGCTCCAGAGTCTGAATGAAGGCTATGAAATCATACCCAGGGGAAAAACAGAACTCAGGGTAAGAAGGCCAGGGCTGTGTGAAACACTTCACGGGGGAATCTTCTTGCTTAAGGTATTTTCATATTAAGATCTTTTTTGGCCTTCATACACCAACCTTCAGCTGAATCCTTCCAAAATTGTTCCTTTCAGTTGTTTCCATACACGAGGGGGTTATTGAAGGACTGTGGGACAGAGCAATCAGCTGTATGTGCTGGATATAAATTTTTATTTAGTAGTCTATTTAGTCCACCCTTGACAGAAGCTGCTATTTTCAGTGTCTAAACAAGACAGTACTAAATAATTCAAACATAATTTCTACCCTTACATAATCAATAGACAGAAGTAGGAGTTTTTTTGCCTTAAATACCTAGAATAAAAGGTCTGAATAAGGCCTCAGGTCCCTTAACAATCTTGCATGACGAGTGGAATCATCCAAGTTCATATGTCAGCAAGTGGAGATCTGGGGTAATTATTCCAGGTTTAGTCAATGGAAAGAAACCTTTGCATAGTTAGTGGGGATAAATTGGCCCTTTAGGAAATCATTAACCTGAAATACTTTCAGGGTCTAGTTTATGTGAAGATGAATGTCTGTTTTCCTCCCCTTCTTCAGTCAAGGGTGATTGACTCTCATAAAGATGCCTACAGTTCATCACATGCGTCACACCTTAAAAGCTAAATCATCAGTGGAGGGAGAGGAAGTTATTATTCTGATACTCACTTCAAAATGAGTTGTAAAATCTCTCAATTAATAGTGTTCATGCTGCCAAATAAGATGATTAGTGATCCTGTAATTTCCAATTTCTCTTCAGCTGTGTAATTTCAATGACCCAGATCAATGAGGGTAATTTGTAAGTGACAGTTGGAACAAGGGTAATGAATATCCTCTTTCATGAAAATGAAATTCAAATAATCCTTGAGCTGTTCTGAAGGATAGCTCAAGATTACCAGACATGGTCTTCTCTGGATATGTATGAAGCCAGAGAAACCTAGTGAGGAAATTACATGTTGAGCACAGGGCAGTCAGAAAGCTGCTTTTTATTTGGATTTTAGGTTTTATTTTAGGGTAAAGGAGTAGAAGAAACATATTGGCTGGTTGGGAAAAAAGGCTTTCTGAAGCCCTTACCTAAACCTCCTGAAATAAAGCCAGGGTAAGTGTGACTTCATCACTGTTCAAGACATTCATTAAAAGGTCTTTTTTGGAGCTCACAGGCTGAACATCCATCTTTCCATGTTATCTGTTTGCGGAGTCTGCATCATTTTCTTTGGGTGACTTACATGTTCAGGCACAGTACTGGGACTCAGAAGTGATGTGGTTTCTTCAACACCTCTCATTCTCAGTTCCCAAGAAGAGACATGGAAACTTGCTGCTTCTCCCCTATATTCCCTTGGAGATTGAACACCGGGGAGTTCCTCCCTGAATCTCCTTCCTGCTCTGTGTGCATATAGGAGACATACGGGTAGGGAGACTTTCAGGTCTCTGGTGTCATCAGTGTATGGGAGACACTCAGATTTTTCTCCCCTTCCACCAAATTCCTGTAGAAAACACCAGCCTCACTCAATATTTCTTCCCTTTCATTCTAAGAGAAGAATAGGACGACTTTGTGTTACAAATTTATGGCACTGTTAGGTAATTGAAGACTTAATGGTGTTGCCTCCACACAGATGGTGGTGGTGAGCAAAGATTGAGCACTTAAAATTCATTAAGTCATTTTCTAGCTTTGCAATACCTGACTTTGCAAACAGAGTACTCCCTGTTCAGCTGTCACCTGCTATTTGCCTGGAAAGGATGTTGTGGTCAGGACATAAAACCCAGGAGTCGGATTTGTTTGACAAGGGCGGTGTGGTCACCCACATTAAAAGCAGTCAGCCTTGACTCCCGTTATAGACAATAAAGAGAAATTCTTGCTAAGGGGTCTGATTCAATTGGCCCTTGCAAGACGCCTGTTTTGTTGAGGTCCTACAGTGACTACCTCAGAGATCAACGTCTGACAGCAAACAAGGTCTGTTTTAATGTAGTTCTGACTTCTCCTGATCAATCTTGTTCTATGTATGGCCTCACTCCCTCTTAGTAAATAAAGAATTTTTTTATCTCCCTCTGCAGCTAGTGGTCAACTACGTGGGCAGTTGCATACAGGGCAGTCATTGTGCTCAGAGCCATCCCAGAGCTTTTTTGGAGTAGGGTGGAACTTACAGTATTTTGGGACATAATTCTAAAGTTATTTGCATGTCAGTCAGGGTGGAAAATAGAAGTTTACTGGAAGATAATTTTGAGAGATGATATCTTTTAGGCTTGAAGATATTTTATTTACTACTTGATGGAAATGAGCTATTGAGTGATGTGTGTTGATACCAATGGTGCATTATTATTCACGGGAAATATGAAACTTGGAGGAATTTTGCTATCTTATCAAGGTGGGCTGACTTACCATGCAACTGAGCAAGTACTAAGAGTTCTACTTTGAGAGTAGATGCTTCTCATCCTGGTTTTACATCTGAAAGTCATGATTTAAGCCTCTGTTGACTGTTGAGGTTCTTTCTACCATTCTCGAAGATCCTGTCTTCTGGCCATGTGAACCAAAGTCAGACTTATGCAGGGCTGAGCTGTTTCTAAACAGGGATTGTAAACAGCAGAAAATTAATCAGTCCAGGCAGACAATAAGAGGAATAAAAAAATTTCCCCGTTTCCCCACATACTCAGGGTCAGAGGATCTTGAGCACCCATGTGTAACCTCTGGAGAGTCTACTCATAACATTGCAGAGGCGGACGTGATCTACTCTAGTCCCAAACCCAAGATCTTCACAGTTCTTTTGCAGTATCTCTGTCCCCATAGACCATGCAGTGGTGGAGTGACTGTGACAGTATTCAGAGGAAAAAAGTGAAGTTACACAAAAGCATATCTGTCCTAGCGAAGGGGCAAAATAAAACTTATACCCCATAGAAATCAAATGTCAAGTGCCAGAAAGAAGTAACTGGATGTTCAAGCAAAGCAAATATTTGGAGAACTTCCTCATGCATAGGAAGTTCCTATGTGCTGTTACTAGATAAGTATCAGACATTATGTCCTGTTTTCCAGCCTTATCTTCATGGTTCAGGTTTTGGCACGAAACCAAGAAGTTGAAAGTTGTTTCTCTCTAGTTGGCCAATATGGTGGTTTCAAGTCACTGCCTCACGTAATTCCATAGGGAGTTCCTCATTTGTAGGCTTTTGAGCTGAAGAAGGAAATGCTGAATAAATTCCTCTTCTACTCATTTTTTTCACTCTGTCCTGAGGCAACTTACCTTCTACTTGAGTATTTCCTTACCATGAGGTCTATGAGCACCTGTTTCTATCTCAGGCTTTATTTTGTGACTTGAGTGGCCTAAAACATCTACAGGTGGCCAGTTGTGGTGGCCATGCTGAGAGGTGTTTCCTAGCAAGTGAAGGTTAGTAAATTGTGCCTGGTCTTATGTCCATGCTATGGAATTGCACACCTGTGGGCCATGGGTTTAACGGTCAGATCCTAGGGATGGAAGTTTTTGAAGTTCGTGTTCAAAGGATAAGTAATTCTTTCTAGGTATGGTCAAATCTCGGTTTTACCTGGTTTTCATGGGAGCTTCGGGCTACCTTTGCATGACACACAACAGGGCAGGCAGTTCTGTAGCCTCTCTAGACCTTTCCTTGCTTCAAGGCACATTTCTACACACACACCTGGTACTGCCACAGGAAATAAGGGCAGATTGGACATAGAGAAGGTGTAACAAAACTAAGAGACAGCAAAACCAAGCGTGCCAAGCAGTTGAGCAGCAGACTACCTGTAGGATAGACGTTCTTCTGAGATTTCAGTCAGATAGGTTTAAAGGAAGGCTGTGAAGTTTCTTTGAGAGTACACCAGATGAGTAGCTGGAGTGTTTCAGGCATGGAAAAAGCGCAAAGTTGCAAGTACATAAATGTGTGATATTTAAAGTTGGCATCATGTGATGCATTGGGAAAGGCAGCACTTTGTCAACTCTGGTGGAGCACTTACTTTGTCCAAAAAAGTAGAAAATATATGAGTTTATGAAAAACTAGCAGACATAAGCCTGACCCGGACTAAATCTCAGATGCATTTTGCAAAGCACTGAAAAAAATATCTAAAACTAGGAAAAATTCAATAGACAATGAAATTCAGAAAGAAAACAAAACAAAACAAAACAAACGAATGAAAAACCCAAACCAGACCAAAACAAAACAAAAAAACCAAAAAAACTCAAACAAAAAAATCAATCAAACAAAAAAACCCATAAAATAAACAACCAACCAAAAAAAACCCCCCAAACCAGAACAAAATGTAGAGCCAGGATGATTTCCATTTGCCATTCAAAGAGATGAGTGACATTCTTGGTCTTCTGAATTTCTAACTTTTACCATTCTGGTTCAAAAATTCTTTGCTCTGGTATTGAATACAGTGTTTGAAAGTACTCTATCCCAGCAGGTAATTTTAGTAAGAAACTTTCCCTTTACATTATTTTTGGAAAGTTAAGTGGAGGAAAAAAATTAATACAATTCAGCAAAGAAAGATACAGATTGTTGATGATCTCAGAGGTTTTTAACCATTAACCCAATGCCTAGGTAAAGAACATACAAGACTTTTTGATTTTTAACATAAACCCAGATCCCTTACCTCATATGAATTCATGCAGTAAGCCTTAAGTCCACAAGGGTCGATAGGTCATCTAGCCCACTATCATTCACAGTGATAAGTGCAGCCTGATGTGAGACATCACTGAAGACTGAAGATGCAGCCAGGAATAAGTGAGAGTTTTGGGGCTCGCTCATCCTCACATGCATGAGGATCAACCCTGGAGAACTCACTGAGATCCTTGTTTGAAGATAAATGGGTGAGAAACAGTGAAGGATGTTCAAAGAATCCATCTCCCAACCCCAAGTGAGAAATACCTTTCTATGAGGCAGTAAAAAGACACCCATTAGGACAATAAGGTTTTTTCTTCTACCCAGGTTCTCATTGCTTTGTCTGTGTTGGAGCACCATAGTAGGATGGATCCGTAGAGAGTCTCTAGTGTTGCTGTTGCTGCTGATGTGTCTTTCTGAGGAGAAAAGTGAAAGCATTTCCACTTGGGCTCCTATTTGAAGTCTGTCAAATTCACCTTTAAATCAGAAATAAAAGAGCATGTGGACCAAACAGCAGAGAAAAACTCTTGTTGTCCTTCCATAGCTGGAATTATACAACACCATAAAAATATTTCCTAAATAAACTTTATGTAACATTTAACATAACATAAGAGCTATTCAGGGAAATCAAAGCATCCTCTGTCTCATAGGCTTTATCATGCAATGTCAGGACAGATGTGTTTTGCTTCACACTCTATCTCTTCTTTTCAAATTATTTCTGACTGCCTAACACAACAGCAAAATGAAGACAAAGGAGTATTCTGATCACGGCTGTGGCATAATGACAGTGAGAAAGAAGAGTTTTTCTCTGAAATCTGATGGAGGATGAGAAAGGGAATGAAAGTTGGTGACTCATCTCCCTTTGAACAAGACTGTTTGACTTGTGATTGAACCAGCTTTTATATTTAAACAAGCTCTTTCTGAGCAAGATGAAGTTTCTGGGAGAATTGACTGGAATATTACGGAAGTGGTACTAATAGCGAGAAACCCTAACTGCAGTGTTCAGAAAGGAAGAAAAGGCAGAACTTCACAAATTTTCTCCTGCTGGCTTTGGGAAAGAGGTGATGGGAAGAGAGGACATTGGAAAAATAACAGCTGTCATCAAAAAGAAGGGCTTTGTCCAAGGCTGGGATGGATGATGCAGAACTAGACCTCTCCTGTTGCTCAGATATTAGTGAGTCGGGAGATGTGCAAGTTCTGTTTACACTGGGTCTTTCTTTTTGCTGTTGTGCAGTGGATGAAAGTCAAGTCACTGCCAAACAGTTATTTGATACTTGTGCAAGCAATGTCTGGGGGTGGACCTCAGGCAGTCTAATACTGTGCTTGATCCCCAAATACTCTGGTCAGGCCTTCATCTTCCGTGGGTCACAACCTGATGCACTACTGTGCAGACACAGGCAGCAACCTCCTCCACTTCCCTGTGGGTCCTGCTGGGTGGACTCAAAGAAAAAACCCCTCACGCTCACCCATGTGTGGCTGAATTTTGCTACTGCTTCCATAAAGGGTCTGGACACAAAGATTCCTCTTCTCCCTCCAATAGGCAGGGTTTAATCTTATTAAAAGTTGTGTACCTCCATCTGATCACCTTGTGTGTCTTTTAAGAGTCAGTGCAGAGAAATAGACATTTCTTGGTGTTGATCTTCTTCAGCTTTGGGATAAACTCCTGCTGTGGTCTAGCATTGCCAGCTTCCCTCCTCTGGTTCAGAATAGAACCCAAGATATTTGGCTTACATGGAGACATCTATACTGCAGATAAAAAATTATCAGGGAGCTAAATCTCACCTGAGTTGTAGACTCCCAGAAGTCATTCCTCATTGAACCCATCAGGATTATATGCTCCTGGCTTCCCTGTCCTTGGGGCCCAGCCCTAAAGGTACCATCACTCATGAGGAAGTTTATAAACAGGGATCAATATTTCTAAAGAGAAGAAAGATGTTCCTAGAGTAGAGGATTTAGATGAGGCATGGGAGGACAACTTGTCTAGGCATTTCCCTTTGTAGAGCAGAATTGGCAAAAGAGCTGAAACTTGACTCTAATCTCCCTCAGGAAAGGCCGCTAAATTAGTTCAGCTTTCAGAGACAACTGGCTTTCTCTAGGGACAGTTAAATAGGATTTCCCCCAGGAAATGTGCCCACAGCTTAGTGAGTTGAGAGCTTCTGAAAACAACATCCCTGGAAGACCAGAAGGCACTGAGGCAGGAAGTGAACTAACCAAAGGCAAGGTCTTCACTGCTGTTTTGTTCTATTCCTCACTTTAATGAATAAGGGAAAAGATCAGTGGAATAATTCTCCCAGGATTCATCTTATCTAACAGATTCTGGATATAGCCATGATAGAGATATAGTTTGTACTCCTAAATCAACAAAGTCATTCATCTTGTCCTGGCAGAAGTGTCTAAGAGTGCCAAGAGCTCTCCGGACACTTAAAATTTAATTAGCTGACCTCATCCTTTGCAGCATGTCAAGTGGTACAAGAGGGGAATAAATAAAGCCAGAACCAGGACCCATATTTGCTTTCCTTTTTCTCTCCAGAAGACACTTACCTTTCCCTCAGTCTCCATTACAGTCTGTTCTTTATTTCAGATTAAACTGAACTGGTTCTTTCTCTAATGGCCTACCTGTTCACTGCAGGTATAGAGCTCATGGGTTACTCCCGGAAGAAATTGCAGAGTTCAAAAGGAGGAAAGCTGAAAAACTCCTTGGCAAAAGGGCCTAGATCTGAGGTAGTAGCTGTAGGACAGTCCCATGTAGCCCTGCTGTTTAGTGTCTGCTTGTGTGTTATTCGTCTGCACTTTGCTGGTTTTAGTGTCTTTTTTTTTTCTTTCCTTCTATTTTTCTCTTTTTTATTCCTTTTTTTTTTTTTTTAATATATGTTATTATTCTAATATGTCTCATTCAAAAGGTGCTTGGAACAGCAGCAAAGCTGTTTGAAGAAAGTAGTAGCCTTCTTGGGTGATTTCCTAGTGAATTTATGACCTAATATCATATTAATTCCTAAAAGACATAGAGTATTACTGTGTTTACCTGCAGTGTATTATCAAACCACTCTATGCTGATGTTCGCTGGGCCAGGAAGAGCCCAGTACATGGTAAACACAGAGATGAAACTGGAGTTCAAGCCTGGAAAAATCCAAATTGCCTATTGTTGCTTTTGTGTAAGGCGCATCTCCTCCCTAGTGTAATTCCATACCTCATGACAGAAACAGGATGCAGCTTTGATATTCATCATTATGATACCTACAGGTGCAGGAGATAATGGATTTATGATTTGGGTGGAATTCGGAAATCACACGGAATATGACAGCATGACCTGATCAAGTAGGTGTTATCAGAGCAAGGCTGGCATAGAAGCATGCACAGGTGTGGTGTTCCCTGAAAATGGTGTACGAGTGGGGTTTTTGAATAATATCTTTGAAAATAGCAGTAATGCCTCTGCTCAATCCCTCTGGACTAATGTGTATTTCATTTCCACTTCCCTAAAAAAAGGAGGGGTGGATTAAAGCCCAGAGTGCAAATCCCTAAGACACACCATTATCAGGCTGATAGATTGCTGTGAAGACTAAAGCTCCATCCAATTTTCTCAAAGGATAAAACCCAGCAGGTAACTTTTGGCTCTATTCCTCTTTCCCAAACACATCTTTTAAAGATTCAGGGCGTGTTACCAGCCTGGTTTATCTCCTTTAAGAGATATTTAAATTTTTGTCTGAAGTTCTCCCTATTGAGGACCTAAGGGCAGAAAATCCCCATTTAGAAAAGAAAATAAAGTTATTTAAATATGGGACACAATCTGCAGAGACCTGCATGAGCACTACCATATGTGAACACTTGCTGCTAAATACAAGCTCCGAGGCACAGAAGACCATCCTGCTGATTTACACTTAGAAGTACCAGCAAATCCTCCAAGGCCAGAGACAAAGAGGATCTCACACTTGGGTTAGCCCTGCTTGACAAAATCTGCACATATACGGATATATAAGCATTTAGTACATATAACACCCACAAACATAGATTTCCACACTGAAGCCAGGCTGATCAGCAGTATATTATGGAGAACAGAAGGTCCTCATTAGCCAAATTGGCTTAATCCATTAGAAATAGCGGAAAAATCAATATGACACTCACACCTGAATCTTTTCAATGGTCCTGGTTCAATCCTTCTTGTGTGCAGGAAGCTTTCAATTGAAGCAATTAAGTCCTCAACAGCCACTTATTCCCATACGCCTGTTTGGTAGTTTAGTGATGTTTCCAGCTAGTCTATTTTAGATGCTTCTGATGAAAGGGACTATGCTGCCAGTAACCTTGTTTTCCCTTGGTAGCAATAAAGGAACACAAGAATCTCAGATGTCGTCATCTGTAGTCCACTCACCCAATTTATGGTCCTGTTAGTCTGGGACCCTAAACTGCTAACAGTCCCACAGGGTTCTTGCTGCAGTAGGATAGGGATCCCTGTCTTGGAGGAATTATGTATTTTGGAGTATTCATCCATCCTGGAGTCTAGAGGAAAGTCAAGACTCTGCTTCTCATGCTCAAGAGTCAACCCTTTAACCTTGAAAGAGTGGCTGTGGACTCTGCTGTCCTTGGTGGATTCTTGATTTCAAACAGAAGTGGTGGTTCTGGCTGGATCTTGATAAAAACCCTCAGAAAAGCATGAGGAACACCAGAGTGCACCTCCAGTTACCTGAAGATAAACCTCATGGCTATATCCCTAGTGACCCTTATCCTTTGTCCTGTGGTAGGGTCTGTGACCTTAACATGGACCTTCTAACCCACTTACGCAAGTGGGATTCAGCCCAGAGCACCGTGTCTGTCAGAGACACTTGTGTAAGGCTGGTAGATAAAACAACAGCTGGAGACAATGTAGGATAAACCAGGGCATCAAATGCTGCTGGACCATGTCCTCAGGCAGATGAATCCTCCCCATAGCATCTTAAAATGCCTCTGATACAGAGGAAAGGATTTCTCTCTTTAACTTCAAAACACAAGAAACAACAAGAGTGGTCAGCAGCTGCCTAGGATCCATGGATTGGTGTCAGTTTGTAGATGAGACTTAGACCCCATGCAAGTCAGTCGGAATTTGTCATGGAGTTCTCACAGGGACGAGATTTAACCCCGGTGTGATTGGTAGTGGCTGTATTTATGGAGGGACCCATTGTGTGTGAATCTTAGTACAATCTGTACTGGTGTCTGCTGACCTTTAGATAGATAAGCATGCAGGTGGTGTATCCTGCACCAGCCTGGGATTACCCAAATGTACTAAGGTTCAATTTTTCAAGTTATTTTCTCTCTCTCTTTTTTTTTTCTCCTGTTCCTCAAGGACTTGACTCTCCTTGTATTCTAACTCTTCATCCTGTGAACTCAGCTTAGTGACAGGAGATCCCTTGAGATTCTCTCTTGTTCAGGAAATACAGTAAATACCCAAGTAATTGCAGCTTGCTTGCCAAACCATAGGCTAAAAAGGTGCAGCTGACCAGCAGATAAGATCAAAGAATCGAAGAATAGCTTGGGTTGGAAGGGACCTTTCAAGGTCATTTAGTCCAACCCCCCTTGCAATGGGCTGATCCATGTTTCACTAGACCAAGTTGCTCAGTCCCATCCGTCCTGGCCTTACATACTCCCAGGGATCCACAGCTTTGCTGGGCAACCTGTATCAATGCCTCATCATTCAAAATTTCTTCCTTATATCTAGTCTAAATCTATCCTCTTTTTGTTTAAAACATTACCCTTTGTATTATTTCTACAGGATACCTGCTTCATGTAGTCAGATTTTAACATATATTTCGACTCTAAATTAATTGCGTGTTCATTGCACACAATGGTGGTGTGTACAGTTTAAACCGTACATTTATGTATATACACAACTATTTCTTAACTATTTCTTTCTAATCTCTATATAATCAAAATGGTGTTATTAGTAGGGATTAGCATTTAGTTCTTTTTGGTTTAAAACAGCCAGAATGGTATTTTCTTCTATTATACACAGTAAATCTTATTCCATATGATGCTTTGTGTCTGACAGGGCAGCTGCAGATTTGGGACCTTCCTAAAGCCCTGCCTAAAGCCCTGCTGAGCTTCTGGCCTCTTACAAGTCCTTGCTTTTTATTTTGTCTCTGAGAACCCCATCATGTTATAATAAATTTGCACCCCCCAACAGATGGTGGCCCAGAACCTGGGCTTCATGAACACTTGAAGTATTGTAGCAAAAGATCCACTTCAACTCCACCATTTAACATGTCTGCTTCGGTTGACACAAAATG
The DNA here is from genome assembly GCA_013397775.1 of Eulacestoma nigropectus. Lineage (NCBI taxonomy): Eukaryota > Metazoa > Chordata > Aves > Passeriformes > Eulacestoma > Eulacestoma nigropectus. The sequence goes on from VZTE01005907.1 coordinate 722,638, forward strand.
ATGCTAAATGAAAAGTCATTCCTTAGTGAGCAGAGCTGCTAACTCCTCTTCTCTCTTCTGTTTTGCAGCTACATCTGGCCAGATATGCTGACCAGGAAATTCAAATCTGTCCTGAGGGACACAAAGAGGACACTAAGAAAAGCAAACTTTAAAGAGCTGGGAAGCATGAAGGAGGCTGGAATAAGTTTTGAAGAGGATGAAATCTGAGAAGAACACAGCAAAGAACTAGTAAGACCAGGAGGGACACCCTGAAGCCAGTCCAACAGAGCTCACACTCTCCATTTAGTTCCCAGCCAGCCCAAAGCAGTATAACCAGTGAAGCCTCTTAGCTCTTGCAGAGGGTAAACCTGAGCAGGAGGATGAATCCTGACCATTGTCTCTTGTGAAACTGGGCACTGGCTCAGAGCTGTATGTGTGTGTTTTGGGGAGGGGCGCAGGGAGGAGGAAAGTGATGATGATGGTAGTTCCAGCTCTTCATGAGTGCAACTGTCACAAGGATGAACTCAAAGAATATTTTAGCTAGGTCTGCATGGCAGCACTAACAAGTCCAGCTGCCCTTGGGCCTGGATTCAAACAATAATGCCCAGTGCTAAAATGGTTTAACTGTTCCATCTTAAGTAGTTATTTTCCTGTTGTTACTGTGGGAAGGTCTGGTTTCATGAAAATGAGTGCAATTGAGAAGAAAATGTTTTGGACAACAACAAAAAATATTTTTACTCCTCCATAGAGGGAAATTTTGAATCCAAATGTTTTGTTCCTGTATATCAACTTAAGCTGAAACATTTTCTTTCAAATAGACATTTCAGCTGCAAATGCCAATTTAATGCTATTTTCAAAATGAAATGACAGTTTTGAATTGAAACCGTTCGGTATGAATCAATATTTATTTCAAATGCCAAAATGAGATTCTGCTCAAAATGTCAAAATATGTCATATTCACAAATCCGGATCTAAATTGCAAGAACTTTTTTTTTTTTTTTTGCTTTATACACATACATATACAGGATATCTAAAATATTTTATGCTTTTCATCCTAAAGCAATATGAGAACAGAATACCACAATATTGCAAAACTGAGATGTAGTTCCATTAGCTGAGAAATACTAATAAAATATGAATTTTTTTTCCCTGCAAAAGGGAAAAAAGGCTGAGGCTGAGGGAATGAAGCAAACATCATTAAAGCAGTGTGAAGCCTTAAACTCATCACTCTTTTTTCTTTCCAATCTCCAAGTGGTCTCTAAGGCACTTGTCTATAAAGTAAGCCTCTCCAAGGGTGAAAAGCTTTTTGTAAAGGGTAAATATTTGGCCTGTAGGCACTTCCACCAGAGCATACTTCCTCAAAGTCATAATTTTGGTGTTGGCCCCTTCTTCTTCCAAGTTTTCTACTCCTGTTCAACATCTGGCTTCTAACAACCATCTGGGAATTGTTGTTCTCTCTTCTGCAAAGCTGAAGAGAAGAGCAGATATGATAATTTAATCAATATTACCGCCAGAAGGTGTTAAATGAGAATACTGAGACTTTTCTCAAGCTCAATTCGAACTCTTCTCATCAGACCAATCAAAACAGATTTTTACCATTCAGATAATAAATAAGAGTCAACAAACCCTTGGCAACTCTTCACTGGATACTGAAAACAGCTTTATGAAACAAGGTGAGTCTGACTTCACAGAGTTAAGGAACAAAGTATTTTCACAACTGATTCACTGTATCAAGTATAAAACATGCACTGTCAAAGTAAGATCTATTTGGAGTATAAACATCTGAAAAGCAAAAATGGAAGGGAAATTCATGAATGTTCTTTAATAATGAGCTTTTACTCAATGGCACCTGGTTTTGTAAAAGAAGCTTTTGCTTTTTTAGTGGTGAGTTGATATTCCGTGTGGGAGAAGTTGGCCCTTGAAGGACATCTGTCAAAAGGCTCATAAAACAATCGAGCTGTCAAACAGGGGTTAGGAAAGCCTTCACTTTCTGCCCTGTGCTCACCCTCTGTTTGAAAATTCATTCAGAAATCAAGTCCTGTGGAAGAGACATGGGGCAGGTAATTCTTACCTGGTGTCACAGGACACCTCAGTGTTCAGTTCCAGAGGGGGACGTTATCTGGACTGGTCTGTGGAAACATGAGTTTAAAATAAAATTTTTTGTATTATTCATATCTTTTCCATTGTTTTCCCATGTTAAAAAAAAAAAAGCATTTATCATTGCTGTTCTGTTACATAGCAGAGTGGGTTAAGTCAACCTGAATTTTCCATGAAAATGATTGGAGCAAGATTTCAACCCACACTTCTGCACACAGTTTTGAATTCTTTCTTAAGCCTGTAGTCTTCTAAAATAAACAACATTCTTTGAATTCCTTTTAAAAATTAAGATAGTAAATCTGTGGGAAAGGGTAGCAGAGAAGCAAAGTTCTAGCCACTGACGACTTTAGAAATCCCAGGATAATTCTTTGTTCTCTTTGAAGCCAATAGTAATTTTTCCTCTTAGTTTCAACAGGAAGAGGCCAAGGACTCATCCCTGAGTGTGATTACTGCTACTGTTAGAAATATATAAAACATATTTATATTTTCCTGGTATTGTTCTGTTTAGACAGATTTAGGTTCACTCATGAGATTTCTTCCCGTACATACTAAGATTACTGCATCGTGCTCTTTTTTTGTATTACTTTGCTCCTAAAACTAGTGTTAGGATGTTGTAATGAGGAAGATGTGGGCTGGAAGCAGCAAATGTGAATTTTTGTAACTCCACGTCAGACTTCTCGGGTGATTGTGGACAAGGCACTTGGTGGTTTCTTGGATAGAGAAGCAGGCATTGTAGTAGCCATTATCAACAAGAACCTACCACATGATTGCTGTAAGTTTTACCACTAATGTTTTAGAGCAAATTCTAATGTAATCATGCAAATTCACTGAGAGCTGTAGAAGGTGTATTTACATACAATAAACACTATCTGAATATGGTTTGTATTTCATGCAGTATTTTTAGCAGTCAATTTATAATATAAGACAATAAAGATCCTTGAAGACCTACCCCTCCATCTGAAAAATCTCATTCTAGTTTGTATATTTACCCTCAACTGACTTCTCCGCTAACTTTTCATCTCCCTTTGAAGACAAGGCACGTATGGAGACTCTTGTTCACATATTCACTGGGTCATAAAATAATTTAAAAGCATGTCTCAAGATACACAAGCCAGTGGCAGGACAGTCAGACAGAGAAGGCGTGAGATGCAGAAGAATCCAAGGAAAATAGGGAGCAGCCACAGCATGGATGAGTGCCCAAACAGCTGAAACAGCCCAGGTCTGGGAAAGTTTCCCATAACAGGAGATGTTAATGTGAGGAGGGGGCAATACCATTCCCCATAGAGCATTTCTCATTAAAAAATATGAAGATGCTTCTCTGGGGTTTGGAAATACAGCCATATGAATGCAGGAGTAGAGCTGAGGGTAAGTAATCCCTCGATAATTCCATGATTCTGCGATTCCATCCTCTCACCAACAATGAATCAAACAAACGCATGAGAGACATCACATCAACTTGTACCTTTCTATCCATGCAATGAACATGGTCTGGCAAGGTCCTGTGCACAGGCAGGCTCTTACCCCCCTTTAGCTACCCACTCATGCACAGTGGTCACCAGATGGATGCATCACTGGTGAAGGTGGGATGAGGATTACCTGCTGCTGTAGCCACACGTCCTTTCACTCTCCTTCAGCCATGCCTGAAAGCCCTAGTGTGGCGCTCATCACTTGCCTCATCTGTGTTAAAAATAATGGCTTGAATCATATCATGGAATTATATCATAGAATCATTTAGGTTGGAAAAGACCTCTAAGGTCATCAAATTCAACCATTAACCCAACACTGCCAAGACCACACTAAACCGTGTCCTCAAGAGCCACATCTACATGTCTTTGAAATACCTCCAGGGATGGTGACTCCACCACTTCCCTGTTCCAGTGCTTGACAATCCTTTCAAGAAAGGATTATTTCCTAACACCCTATCTAAACCTCTCCTTGTGCAACTTGATGCCATTCCCTCTTGTCCTATTGTTTTTCATCTGGGAGAAAAGGCTGACCCACAGCTGCATACAACCTCCTTTGAAGTAGTTGTAGAGAGTGATCAGAATAAAAGAAAACATGGGAGAAGGCAGAGAAACTGCAGCTCTTCATGCACAAACTGAAGCTGTATGAAATGGTGGTGTTAGAGAAAGCTCTTATGGGTAAAACCCAGCCTGATGAAGAGCTATAGGATTGCTGGGTCAGCTGTAGGATACAGAGAGTTTGATGTACAGGGAGGTTGGGTTAGCACATAGAGTTGAAACAGACCTCCCAAAATGCGGACTCATTGCACTAAGGATTATTTCCAGACCCTGGGTGGTTGCAATCCTCTCCTCCAACCTCCTGCAGCTGCAGGGTGAGCAGCAACCCACAGTGCTCCTAGGCCAGCAACTACTGAGACAGGTGAGCAGGGGAAGCTTTTCTGTATTCATCCCATGTCAGGGTACTCCTCCAGCCTTCCTGAAATGACCACAGGAGAGCGTTCCCTGACCTGATGAAACCAGAATCCATGTTCTGTGCAGTGTAAGAAGCACATAATGCTTTTCCTCTGATGCTCGTTACTTTACAGCTGTTGGTATTAAATTTTATTCATCAACTTTTTCCTCATTCACGAGCATTTCCCACAATCCTTCCCAAGCCTGACTTCATGATATTTGTAGATGTCAGCATCTCATGGTTCTCCTTTCTTCCCTGAGCATCCCTAAACTCTGCTGAACAGCACAGGACCCAGTAGAGGGACTGCGAGGACCACCCACAAAAGTTGTCACACAACGCATCCTGATAATGCAGTTCTCTGCTTTGCTTCCTGACTCCACACCTGCCCTGATCTGTGACATTTTCCCTTCACTTTGTCATTACTTGGTACAATGCATCCTCCTTTCCTGCACAGGACCTGTTTAGCCAAGAAAAATTTTATCAGATAGTTCTCTTTTATTGACTGCTTTCATTGACACATTCCGATTATTTTATTCAAAGGAATTAAACCCTCCTTTTGCCATTTTCTGTTCTCAGCTTGGGGCTGTCCAGCAGCCAGGCTTGATAGCACAGACTTTGGGCACAGTTAAAGAAACAACAGATTATGAAAGCCAATACACTCATTTTCACAAATCTAGGTGTCTGAAACATGTTCATTAACATATGCAGAGAAACTCAGGAAAAACTGATTCAGGGCCAAGGACCAATGCTGAAATATGTTAAATCCACATAGGCCTGATGCCTAGATGAAAACTGCAGAACCATGTATGAAATCCCAGTTGGTCTTGAACAGAAGGTATTTATTAAGTGCTGGAGCCTTTTTTTTTTTCTATTGTTGTTAAAATTTGTCAAATTGAAAGCATTCTGCAGTTTTCAAGTGGAAAATGGTCTGGATTTTGGACAGTTTGTTTGCCAGACACCTCAGCTGCCCATCTGCTGGGCTATTGCAGTCACTGATTCCAAAGCAACCCTGGAGGCAGACGTCTCAGCTCCAATCTCCACATACAATTTCCTCCTTTATTTTTGTTTTTTCTGTTCAAAAGCTGGAACTGAAATAACATTTCAAAATCTTGAAATGCTGCAGGAAACCAACTAAATTTTCTCCACTCTAGTCAGAAAACTGTGGGCAGGAAGAGAAGGCAGCAAAAAGACTCTGCAGGGCTAAATGTCCAGCCTTGAGGTATTTTCTCACCAGAAGAAATGCACTGTCCGAACATCACAGAATAATATCTGATGGCAGATGTGCTGCAATTAATTGCTTTAATAACCATGGCTTATTGAACATTTCTTCTGTTGTCTCATGGACTGAGAGTCCGGTGCTATAAAAAATTGCTTACACTTCCCTGCATGTAACCTCTGCTTTGGTACATTATTGCTTTAAAGGAAAAATCTAAAAACTCTTATCTGAACACTTCTGATTTTAAAGGAAGGCCAGGCTCTGCTCTGAACATGTATTTTGTGACTCAGGGCTGCTTGCAATAAGAAAGCATGACAGGAGCATTGCATTCCTTTCCAATCTTTGTTTTGAGCTGTCTGTGAAATCTTGGCACCGTGTCCCGAGAACACTGTGTGGAAATAAAGCTTTTGTTTAACCTACTTGTGTGGGCTCCCTGAGGAGGTGACTGCCTGCCCAACCAAATCTGTAACTCTTGGCTCCCCAAACACCATCAGCAAATAGAAAGCACTGGAGGGAAAAACCGCAGGTTGTTATCCAAATAAGGTGCCAAAGTTTATTCATAGATTCAAAGTCTATCCAAAGTCTATTCACTTATTTGTGTCATCAAGATTTCTCTGCCTGACTGCACCTGTCAGGACTGCAACACAGCCAGGACAAAAGGAAAATATGACCTGATACTCATGGTGGGTCCAAGACTTGGGTCCAATCTGCAGGATGACCCAGGGAGCTCCATTTCTCAAGCTATGGAGGGAAGGGATCAGCCTGTAAACCTTCTCCTCTCCATCCCTCCTGCTGTACTTTTGTCCTTGTAGTTGATACTGGGACGGGTACAGCCTGTCCGACACTGGTGTGTGTGGAGAGGAACCAGCCAGCAAAATGTGGGCAGGTGGAAAGGAACTGAGTGAAGAATCTCCCCAGATGGAGAGTCCTCCAGCTCTGGTGGGACAGTAGTTTTCATATCCTGTGAGATCTCTACCAAATCATTCCCCATATCTGGAATAATGGGAGGTCCTAAGCATTGAGAATAAACAGCTTTGCATTGTCTATCTAGATTTCAGTAAAGAATTGACACTGTTTTACAGAACATTCCCCTGGAGAAACTGGCTTCTCATGGCTTGGACAGGTGTACCCTTCTCTGCATGGAAAACTGGCTGGCTAGCCAAGCCCAGAGCATGGTGGTGAATGGCGATAAATCCAGTTGGTCACAGATGGTGTTTCCCAAGGCTCAGTATTTGGGCTGGTCCTGCTTAATATCTATATCAATGTTCTGGACAAGGTGATTGAGGGCACCCTCAGTAAGTTCACAGATGACACCAAGCTGGGTGGGAGTGTTGATCTGCCGGAGGGCGGGAATGCTCTGCAGAGGGATCTGGACTGGCTGGATCCATGGGTCAAGGCCAATTGTGTGATGTTCAACAAGGCCAAGTGCCAGGTCCTGCATTTTGATTGCAGCAACTCCAGGCAGTGCTAAAGTCTGGGGGAAGAGTGGCTGGAAAACTGCACAGCAGAAAAGGACCAGGGGATGCTGTGGCCACATCCCTGGGGAGCCTGCGACTATGGACATCATGCCCACATTGCCTAATGCTACAGGGATCCAGAGACACAGTGTGCCCATTCCTGCACATAACTTCAAAACAAATTCCAAGGCAAATGTGTAATCAGGATAACAATCTGTAGAAGGGCTTGCAGATCTCAAGGGCTCCAAGGACTGAAGGCTGTTCTCCCTTCCTCTGAGGGGAAATCTGTATTTTCACTTGGAAGCACTGAGTGATGAATTAAGATGCTGATGGGAAGTTTTTCTGTTTCACTTCCCTCTGGGCATAGACAAAGCCTATCAATATGAATATCACCTTTGCCACCCTTCCCACTGCAAGAGGTCATCCAAAGAGAAAAGGCTGGAACACTGTGTTCAGCCAATACCTCTTATATTTGTGTAAGTCCTGAAAGCTGCAGAGCTGAATGCATTTATCCTCACCATCTCGTGCCCAGTTGCTGGACAGATTTCTAGGAGTTGTGAAGGGCTGCATGGCAAATCCTTCTGCTCTTTGCAGCTACAAGGGAAAATGAGTGGAAATATGATGTTGAATCCTTGCTAAACCTAAAAAAAACTCACCAAGGGTGAAGGAGTACTGAGATTATGTCAGCTGGTTAGTGCATGGTGCTAATAATGCCAAGGCTGTGGATTTGATCCCTGAGTCAGACTCAATGACTTTGTGGATCCTTTCCAACTCCAAATATTTTGGGATTCTGTGAATATATGTCTTCCGAGTTTTTGCCATTCTCTCCGTGGCCTCCTGCTATCCCAGATTGGCATTGTGTAGGGAAAAGAACACCCATGCTGCAGCAGTTATCTTTTTTGCTGTCCCTTATTTGTTATAAGAACTGGTCCTGGAAAAACCTTTTGCTCTTGATTTTGTACAGCTCACACAGTTTCTGCAGAGTTTATTTATAGAGAGGAAAAGGACACATGAAGACTTTGCTGGTCTCTTGAGCTGGAGCAAATACTTCACTATAACTCCTATTATTTTCATTCTGAAATATTTTAACTGAATTAAATTTTAGCACAATCACAGGAAAATTTTCAGCATTAAAAAGACCAGCCACAGCCAATGGCAATACTTGACTACTGCTCACATCTGTAACATTCAAATTCAAGGTTCAATTCAGATGTAAGCATTTTATTCTGTATATGTCAATGCATATGGGCCTACATGTATATATACATATACATATGTGTATATATAAATATTTTTGTATGCGTATAATTAAGCAACAGCCATTCACCACCAGAGGGCAGGCAAAGAATATGAAAATCGATTGTCCTGTGTGTCCCTGCACATGTCAATGAGCAAATTTCTCAGTGGCCAGAAAGATATCACCAATGTTTTCTTTGACCATCTCCAATGACTTTCTTATCATAGAATCGTAGAATCATAGAATAGTTTGGGCTGGAAGAGACCATTCCAAGTCATCTAGTCCACTCTTCCTGCAGTGAGCAGGGACACTTTCAACTGCATCTGGTGGCTCAGAGCCCTGTCCAGCCTGGCCTTGAATGTTTCCAGGGAGGGGGCATCCACAACCTTTCTGGGCAACCTGTGACAATGCTTCACCACTCTCCTTCCTAGAACTTTCCTAAAAAAAGTTCTTCCTAATACCTAAACCAACCACCTTTTAGTTTAAAACCATTACCCCTTGTCCTACTGCAACAGGCCCTGCTAAAATGTTTTTGTCCTGAATATCAACCCTTACAACTACCTCATATTGCACAGTGTGATGGCTAGTTTTTGGTTTTTTTGTGTGCCTGAGATCTAAATCTAGCAATGTTGTTATGAACTGGTGTATCTACTCTCACAGTGCTGAGTCCTAGGGGCTTTTGGAAAGGTGCAGTGAGCAAGGAAGAGCTTCTCTTCTTTTCACTCATGCTATGGAGAGGTTAAGAATACATAAGTCTTGATGCTAGAGAGCAAATCCTTAAAAGCATGTACCTCCAACCAGGAGATTCTTACGATATGGCACCTTCTAGATGTGATGGGTCATGAGATCCATAAGGATTGTTTTCTAAAACCCAGTGCCTTTGACCTAAGGAGGAAAAGGGGTGTACAGTCTTACACAGAAGCTTCATCCCAATTTCTTAACAAAGATCTTTACGATTGTGTACAAGAAGATGAAAGTTTATAGGGTTACAGAGGTGTCTCAGGGCAGGAATCCTGTTCAGGGTTTTGCTCAATGGCATGATGGATGCCAGACCCTCGAAGCAACAACAGAATGGCAGAATCACTCATAATGTTTGTAGCACATCCTGTGATACCATCCCCAAGGGGCTTCACTCGAGGAAATCTGGAAAGTACTTCAAGGGATTGCTATGTCCAACCTGGGCTGGAAAGCTGGGATTTGCACCAGCAGGATGTATGCTCACAGCCATCAGAATAAACCAGTTCTCTGTTTCCTGGTGACGAGAGGGATTCATTTCCCTTAATTCTGAATGTGCGTCTGCAGTAGTCACACACCAGTCCCTTCGTCTTCACAAGAGAAAGTCAGAGCTTGTGGAGGTGACTCATCTGCTGGACAATTAGATGAATCATGAGAAAGACAGGCTTTCATTTCCTCCCTGAGCTGTGGAGGATATCAAGATCAGTGGTTCATTTGATAGGTCCCAACCTTGCAGCTATGTTTGATGGAATATAGCTCATCTTTTTCACCTATGACATCATTCTGGAGTTACAAGCTTTCATGAGGAAAAGGAGACCAGGAGTTTACTTAACTCTTCAATGCCTTCACTACTTCTACCTGGGCTTGGCAGGGGACAGGTGATATATGTTTGAGCATAATTGTCTGTGCTTCTGTGTTCCCCATATATCACCATTCAATGCACTAAACTTTCTGGAAATGTAGCCCATGCACAGGATTCAAAGTTTTATCTGAGGTGCACCCCACTTCTGAAATCTCGAAGGAGATGCTCAGAAGCAAATTACACTTACAGTGTTTTCAAAAATCAAAGAGATAGATGAGCAGGATTTTTTTCCTTCAGGTTGTTGCCTTATGTCTGCTTCCTGTCTCCACTGAAATAACTCCAGTATCCCCCTGTGTCTCCCAATGTATCTCTTGCTTCATCATTTGGTTCAGAGGAGTTGTTAGATGATACATGTACCTTTCTCCTCCAGCAGTATGTTCCACCTAAAACACTGCACATGGGAACTCTCATGATGTACGGTTGTAGGTCAGCAAGAACCATGAAGGAATTAAGTAAGGGTTTCAATATTTTTTCTTCATGCAAAAAAAAAAAGTCCAAGATACGTCATTGGGGGTGGGAGTAAGATTATTCAAGAAAAGCCAACACACTGAACAGTAAGCAAAGACGTTTTGGAAATGACCCAGAATCTCACTGTGGGCTATAAAAAACCTCCATGATTTCAGTAAGTGATGACATAGTGATGGATCAAGGGGCTGTGGGAAGGATCAAAGGGTTTAAGGAACATGACAAAAATAGAGCATTTCTAACTCATTTCTGCTCTCTCTATGATTATGATTCTAACCTTCTTTTTTCTCTGCATTTGCCTAAAAAATAGTATAGAAGGAGCAAAACACAGAGTAGACCATACTCTCCATTAACTGTTGGGAAATAGTTCTCTGCAAGAGCTGAAAACTATCATGATCAGCTGTATCGTGATCAGCTCCAAGGCCTTACAGTTATAATGCCAGTAATCCATTCATTATAGCTTCCCTGCAGTAAAACACCACCAATCCAAAGTAAACACAGTAAAGAGGTGGAAAGAAGGGACAACAAAAGGGGAAAATTGATTATTTAAATGGTGGTTGATAGATAAGGGTAATTTTTGTAAGGTCTGATTCAATAGTAGGCACTGAAAATGCTGGGGAGAGAGACCAACTTTTGTCATTCTTCCAACCAAAAGAAAACAAGAAGAAGGAGGAAGAATGGATGCTATTACACATTTTAAATTAAGCTGGAGATTTAGAGATAAGCATGATCTTTAGCCCCATTAGCATGGAAGACAGAACAAACTGTTCCGCAGCTTGCTCCACACCAACTGATTCATAGATCCTTCTGCTACTGCAGTGGTAGAGCAGAGATATAGGAAATATTTGCAAGAAAAACCACATCAATCTCATTTGGTTTGCATTTCAAGATAAATCAGATTTGTCACATGCAGCACAGTTTCCTGAACCTGTTGATAAAGCTTTGGGATGTTTCAGGCACAGGCTAGAAGATGTCCCCAGAGAAGTTAGCAGATGGCAGGAAAAACCCAGAGACACTTCAAGAATCAGAGTGGGATGCCGGCTCCCTTCAGATATCAGAGCTGGCAGGGCAAGTGCAAGGCAGAAAGTTTCTGCCCTTATTTCTGGCTTCTCGAGATGTTCACCTATCGACTTTTCTTGCAAGCCATGCCTCAAAGTCTCACTGAACAATGGTGCATGTCTGAGGACCACGGGGTTTGGAAAATAAAACCAGAGGAGCCTGGAGATTGTTTTGGCACCCCCTAATACAGACACAAATTCCATTTACCCCATTTCAACCCCCGCAAAATTACGAGACTCTCTGCAGCTCCTGTGATATGAATTTACTTGTCTAGTTTTTCCCACATGGTTTCTCTCTCTTTTTTCTCTTACTGCCTCACTGCCGTGAGCCCCAGCAGCCCCCTCATCAGGCATTGCTTTCTCCCCAACTTATTTGTGTTATCTTCCCTCAGAAGACTCTGCAGAAGACTCTTATTACCAAAGTCATCCCATCTATATTGTGTGGTGATACCTGCTTATTCTGGAGGTTTGTACATTATCTGCCACTCCAAGTGATGTACAACATCTGTCAAGGGTTCCATGAATGTCTTTTTGCACCATTATGTGCATTGTGCTTTCTTGCTCAATTTTCTGCCACTGTCTGCCTAGGCTTCAAGAAGTGCTTGAGGACCCTGGCACCCAAGAGTCACCAGTCAAGCCGGGACTTTGTCCATCCTTCAAATCACTGCATTGTAACATGGTCGCAGCTAACTCCTTCATAGCTGGTCACATCTGGTTTGGTAAGTGTGGAGTGTCCCAGGAGAACTGGACATGCATTTTTACCCTGCCGTGTGGACCGGAGGAAGGTTATGGTTGGTACCAAAGGGGACTGAGACAAATTTAGTCTGGGGAAATGCCAAGAGCAACATCTTCTTTGAGTTCAAATAAGTTACAGTTCCTGAGACCTGCAGGCACCATATGATGAGGGCTGAGATGGGACAGGAATCACAGCTGACCTGGTGACCAGGACAACTTCACCGTTCTGCTCACCACGAGCATCAGCACCAGCCCGTGAAGCATCATCCCAGCAACAAACTTCCCTCAACAGCAGCAGAAACAGGAAAAGAGCGGCCAGGGCAAAGCTTTTGGCACCCTTGTTCCTCATATATTTTTTAAAAAGAAGAGGTTATAATCAGAGCCAGAGGAAATGGAGCATAAATATAAAACTTTGTTTAGGCTGGGAAAATATAATTTATAATTAAAGATGGGCATCTTGTTGATAAGATACGACGTTTTAACTGTGAGGTGAGCCCATGGTCAACTTCTAATCTTTTGCAAATTATTAAAACCAGCCTGTTCTTCTCTTCCTGGCTGGTTTCTTTTTTTTTTTTTTTAAATGTAATTTCTAAAAAAGCGACTGAGCTAACGTCAGCTCAAGACAATGATGCTTATACTGGCAGTCATGTCTTGGAGCATCTCAGTAGCCAGGAATTTTGCTTTCCTTTCATGCACTACTGCTTGTGTCCATGCCAGCCCCACCAACCAAGCCTGTTCCCCTCTCCCATGGAAGAGTGGGAATCTTAGTGAAACTTAGAAGGGAATGAGAAGGCCCAGGGTTGACTTTGTGGGACCAGAACTGACCTGCAGCTTTTTTTTTTTAGGTGGGGTTTGCTTGTTGCCACATCGTGCTGCCTCAGTATGGAGGGGTGTGGGATTTGTGCATGGCAGGTACCAGCAGAGATTATCTCAGGACTGGTGCTTGTAAGCAGTTTTGGTGGCAAGATCCTACAAGGCTTCAGGGTGTGGTGTCCCTCCTCGTATGATCAGGTTCTTTCATGGGATATGCTTGGGTGCATCGATGCTGTCAGATAACCCAGCTCCCCAGAGTCAATCCCACTGAGGGTTAGCTCTCCCAAGGGCACCCTTTCCCACAAAACCAGCTTGTTCTCTCCCAGCTGGTTGTAGTTCTGAGGTTTCCTTCAAGGCCTGCATCAGGTCTGGTTGCTTCTGCTCCACACAGTCCTCCCACACTATTCCACAACAGACTTGGATGCTGTCCCCACAATATTCAAGGTATTCTGAAAGAAAGCTAGCAGAGAAACAACAAATTCAGGATTGTGGGGGAACTATCCAGCATTAGATATCTGAGTGCTACACATCTGGAAAGAGTCAACTTGCTCTAGAGGAGGGACAGGTATAGATGCAGCCAGGGATCACTCCCTGGGAGAGATATCTTTAGTGGGAGAGATGTAACTGGAGAAGCATCAGCACTCAGGTGTCAGTGGGTATCAACCAATGGTTGACCCAGGATTCTGCAGCCCACACGCCAGAGACAGAGATCTAGCAAAACAGCAGCATCTGTGTGAATAATTTCTTCTGCTTCCATATAAGTCTGAAACTCATTATCAGGAGACTACCTATCCTTTCTGTGACAGGCCATTTTCCTTTAGCTAGCCACGTACCACCTGGAAAATACAACTGGCCCCCCGCCTCTGAGCAGCACGAATGCAGCCATCCTTTAGGCTTGGCTGCTGTGACATCGAGTTGGCCATCAGGTTGCTCTGGCATGATTACAGGAGGGGAGACAATATTTCCTGGGTGATCTCCCTCTGTCAGTCCCCAGCCAAGTAAGATGGCATGGATACTGAGGGGAGGGGCAGCTTGGGTGGGAGATGTACATCAACACATCAGTGTTGAGCTGGTGCCAAACCAAACAGCATGGCCATAGTCATGAGGTATGATGCCACAAGATAGAGCTATAGTGGACTCCTAGTTTAAGCACAGCACAGGGTTGTCGAGGCTTTCAGACCGCATACTCACTCGTTGATACTGTGCTATATTTTTTGGACCACCTATGTCCCCTATAAGTGCTACTCTGAGGTCCTCTGAGGTTTTGGAGCTGCTGTACACAAGCGAATTCCTCCAGATCTGCTTCTGTTGCCAAGACAAGTCAATGAGAAATAGTTCACTTACTAATTGTTAAACCATTTGGCCTTTAAAAAATATGCATATACAGCTATACATGTTCATTATCATACATGATACAATTACAAACATGTATCACCATTGTTTACTTCTTTGCCATAATGTACACATTACTTTAAAATTGATTATCCTTATGTTCTTAATGCAGTAACACGTACAAAATGTACTTACTGCGACATTTAAGAAACCACATCTTTCACATCTGTAGACATTTTCATCTTGAATGTCCCAGTATGGTGCCGATCTGAAGTAACCTTGTGAGGAGCTGGTGTGCTAAAGAGAATGAACAGTAACCTGTGGCAAAGGAGCAAACCCTGGAGCCAGCATATGTTTAGCAGAATCCACAAAGCAGTTTGGCACATGGTGTTAAAGGACATGGTTTTCATCTGATTTTAATAAACAGATCCAGAAAAGTTGGACAGAATTGATGTTGTCCAGTAGAAGGGAGTCAGCCCCCCCCCCCCCTTTTATTTGGTCCATCCAAAATCTTTGTCCATAATGGCAGATGGCAGTGCAAAGAGGGGAAAACACACAATGCTGAATACAAAACTCTCCTTCAGGCAGGAAGTCACTCAGTGGAGATACTCTTCATGCATCCAGGGAAGAAGGTTGGGTGTTTGCAGTGGTCCCAGGAGATTTGCTTTGGTCTCTGATGCTTGCGGGAGCTCCCTGGTGGGGTGGCCCGGGCAGGGCTGTGTCTTGGCTGGTGGACCCAACACTCAGCATTGTCCTGAGACACCCACTGAGGAGCTGGCCAAACGGTCTCAGAGGTTTGCACTGCTGCAAACTATCATGCAGAGGCCAATGCACCCCTGCCCAGGTACCAGGGCATGTCTAAGCAGAAAAGGACAACACAGGCAATGCGCAGGTACCCCACTGGTTTGCACAAGAGCATTGCTTCTGAAATAACAGAGAGCTTCACATCCAAGGAGAAGAAAGAAAAATCCATCCCACTGCCCTTTCTAGAAGGCATTTACATTATTTCCCATTCAAGCATTAAATTGAATTTATCCTTTCCCCCAGGGGTGCGTTTGGTCATCCCACTGCTGTGCCACAAAGACACAACTGAGCTGTTGGGAAACCAAATGTATGTGTTCTCCCTACTGCGAAGCTTCCCTCACATATACCCTTTTCCTACGCATCCCATCCTGCATGGACTTGGAGTTTAGGGTTTGCAGCTAGCTCCGTGCCCCTGATTTACTCCATCCCCAGGGAATCTGCAAGCTGACAGCTGTGGGACAGGCACGGACGACTTCAGAGACAAGCATGTGTCCGCAAAGCCTGCAGAGGGGATATTTTTGTGGGATTTACAGACTGTTCCATGTGTCAATCCGAGAGGACCATAATTACCAGCTGGGAAACTGCAGGAAATAAGCCAAGGCTGAATGAACAAAATGGAAAATAAAGAGAAGCGCAGAGGACACACACATTTTAAAACAATTACGGAGGTATGTATTCACATGCTCGTGGGAGCCTGGGAATGCATAAGAGATCGTGACTGCAGAGGAATGAATTCACGGACCAGTCTATGGGGAGTATTTTTTTTCCCTGTGACTTCAAACTTCTCTCAGAGCTCACAGAGTTTGAGTCAGCTGGCATGCGATAGAGGTACGACTTCCCTAAGGAAACTCTTCCTCGACTTGCCCTGAAAAGCTGCCGGGAGAGTCTGTGAGACAGAAGGCTGCAAGCAGAGGTGAATCCTGCTCCTTCTTCTCCTCCAGCCACAGAGCAGGTATGTGGAGATGCATGCGAGCCTGGGAGCATGCTGGAAAGTTGAGCTTTTGACTGCAGGAGACATGGGGTCTCTGGAGACAGAGCTGCAGCCTTTAAAAGTAACACGGATGAGGAAGGTACTGTATAAATAAAATGTTCTGTGTTTATGAATAGGCTGAGGAACTGGCTAAACACGCTGTGTAGATGGCTCTATCCACCTAGTTGTATATTTAATCCATCAGGGACTTGCACTGCAGCGAGTCAGATCCCTCATGTTAAGGAGGCACCGATCAGTTTACAACAATGCAGTTGTCATATGCCGGGTTCGCTATTATTCTCTGTGTTTACAGTAATGAAAGATGGGGACGTGTCTGGGTATTTTTTCTTTCTTTACAGGACTTTAGTCTGTTTGTGGAAATGGTGCATTTAAGTGCTCTGAACCAGGAGTGCTGCAGAGATCAGCCTTGTACACTGATTAAATGCCACTCGCCCAGCTCCCTGACACTGAATCTTAACACAGCCTTGGGCAAATCACACAGCCCCCGGGTAAAATGGGCAAAAGGCTGTTTGGCTCCTCTGCTCTTCTTACTATCAGCACTGTCATTGAGCTCTCCCTGTTGGAGCACGAGGTGTGAGATGGCAGCGTTATTTTGCTACTCTTAAGATCCTGACAGCTTGAATGTCACCTTGGATGAACAATGACTTACTGAGAGGGTTCTGCTGCATCTGGACTGTTACCACGGCAATTAACATCTAGACAGTATCTGGAACTGATAAAGTTTTAGAAAATCCCAATTTATATAAAAGTCACAGATAAATTTATAAAGGCAGACTCTGTTGTGTTTTGATAAAAGTATTTTTTATGAAAGTGCAGATATGTTTCCTTAAATAGAATCAAAAGTTAGGTTTTCCACAACAGAAGAAATTTGTTTGTGGGCTTTGTTTTTTTTATTGTTGTTGTTGTTGGTTTGGGTTGTTTTACTAAGATGCAATCATTTCAACTTCAAAATCAGCTTACTACTCTAAAATGCTAAAGTCCTTTAATTTTCAATAATAGAAATTCACAAGTAATCTCTTTTTAAAGCAGGTATTTACATTTCAGTGATTGTATCAGTGCTTTACCTTTTACTAATATAACTATGGATGGATTCAAGGGGGGGGTACCAATATCATGCAATCAGATGCATCAGAAATAACTATCC
This sequence comes from Eulacestoma nigropectus, assembly GCA_013397775.1. Lineage (NCBI taxonomy): Eukaryota > Metazoa > Chordata > Aves > Passeriformes > Eulacestoma > Eulacestoma nigropectus. The sequence goes on from VZTE01005907.1 coordinate 739,978, forward strand.
TCACCTCATTTTTTCTCCTGTATGATCATATAAATTGAATAGACCTTTTCCCAGATACTGACTCCACTGTCAACTAAAACAAATTGCTGAATTAAAAGTCTCTTTTACTCTCTTTTTGCTGCACTAAGATAATATGAGAAATTATTATGTTTTAGTTCCTGAATTTGAGTTTCCCCAGGACTTTGTTTTCCAGGGAGATAGTTTGTTTTCATGGTTAGATAGTTTAATCTGCAAATGTCACTTTCTGCTGATATAAGTGTTTTCATTTTCCCATCTCCTACTGTCCCTTCACCCATCCCCTTGCTCAGCAAGTCTCCAGGCTGGTGGATTTCATGAAACTGTAATTTTATTTTCTTTTTCTTTCCTGGAGAGAGGAGTAGAAAATAAAAGGTGAATAAAATAGGGAATCTGGCTAAACCCCACGTATCCAATTAATTGAAAATGTTAATTTTTGGTGGGGAAATGCTGTTGGCTAAACACCTGATACAGGTGCAAGTGGAGAGAGGACAGAGAGAGAAACAAGGAACACAACATCTTCAAAAGACAGGAGAAAATCCATGTTGGGGTCACAGGAGATATAGGAGTCCATATTTTGGTATGCAGACTTGACTTGGCTCTGATTTTAATGAAGCGAAGTCCTGAGCAGCAGAATCAGTGCATGCCCTTCCCTCCTGCTTTGGCATTTGTTTCTGCCCAGGCTCTTCTTCACAGTTCACCTGGCACAACTGTTTGGTCACTTGGTAAAACAGCTTGAGGAACTGAGCTGGCTTTTTAAAAAAGCGCAACCAACAAAATCTCTGCTATTTTTATCCCTGCAAATTCAAACTTCCCAAAGTGCTCTGAACATCCATGTGTAGAAAATGCGAAGCTGCAGTCATCCTGGTCACTTGTTGCTCTTCATTACAGGCATCATATTACTACTCCATCTCTAAATTAATGAAAATACCCTATTTTTAAATTTTTTTTTTTTCTCTTGGAGGCCTCAAATATTTGAGGTTTTCCTTGTGAAAGTGTCTGTGTGTTGCAAGTGCTACTGCACACTGCTGACAAGGCAAACTCTAAACATTGAGCATCCAAAAGGAATTTAAACCTCTGGACACCACAGCAGTCCCTAGCTTCATCATGAGGTCCCTGCTCACCCCAAGGGGGTTGCAGATAGAGAGCTTGACTCCAGGAAGCATGCCAAAATCAGCACTGCAGCCAGCTCCAGCCAAGGGAAGCTCAAGACATGATGTGCTTGAGGGAAGGTGATCAAAACTAGTCTGACGAGAGGGGAACCTGTCTGGGGTTGTGATAATCTCACTCACTGTTCTCTTGAGAGCTTAACATGGATTTTTCTATCCATTGCACCTAATCATGCCCTCCCCTGTTGTCTTTTCATAGCATTTTTGTGGCTAGACCAGCAACCTGGTCTGGAGGAAGGTGTCCCTAACTATGGAAGAGGTGTTGGAGCCAGAGGGTCTTTAAGATCCCTTCTAACCCAAGCCATTCTGTAGTTCTATGATTCTGTGATTTATGCCTCTCATTTCAGGGTGCATCGCAAAGCAAATGAGGTGCTAAGAGCCCAGCTCTTTGGCATATTATTTCAACCATGGGAAAAGTGAATTGCAACAGTTCAGGCTTGTGGCTCTGGGAGAAAGCAATGGGGAAATCTGTGTCATGGTGGGTTTTCCAGCAGCAGTACTTAATTAGCAGAAGGAAGTGAGGAAACCAGCAATTAGACAGCTGCTTCAGCCCTAGAGGGCAGCACAAAATAATAAATAAAAACCTGAACTCAGAAGCCATCTGAAAACATCTTCTGCATGACAGAAGCATGTCCATCAGGGTGGTGTCCTGTTGTGGCTAAAATCCTCAGCTTAATTCATGGAATCTAAACAGAAACCTGTTCCATTTGAGGGCTCTTTCTACATGATGCAGACACACTGCCCAGCATGAGCATCTGGATTTCATTGGGTGGCCTGGATATCCTCTAGGCAGCAGCTGGAACCACACAAACCCACTATTCCTTGCACCTTCCTTTTCCCACCAGGCTCAAAGGAATGCAAACCTACGCAGGTAGGTCATAAGTGTAGTAGGCTCAGAGCTGGGTTAATTTATTGCACTGCTTGTGTCCATCTCCACGTAAGATGATGATCTGGTGCCAGCTTTCACATGTGTTGAAACACTCTGTGTTCCGTTTGAAATCTAACCATATCTGCTTTTACCTGCAGAACCATGAAACTGAACATCGTCTTCTTGCTGGCAGTGGTGAACACAGGAACCTCTAACTATCATGCCATAGAGGGGGCATCCTGTGAAATGGTAAGGCAGGATCCCTACTCAGGCCCTTTGGGATCTGGAATGGGGCTGGGATCCCCTTGTTACAGGCATTGTGCAAACAGCCATACTCTCTGAAAAGGGAATCCCCCAGGACCAGACTTCCTGTGGTGGCAGAGGTGGGATTTGCAGGGTTAGGAGATGGATAGTGGGCAGTTCTCAGACTATGTTCTTTTTGTAGTGACAGCACATAAAAGGGGTGGAGGAGGGGTGAGGTGGGAAGAAGGGTCATTATCTCAGTTTTTTCTAAAGGGGAGCTGGTTAAAAGAAATCTGACCTGATTTCCCTAAGACCATAGAGGAGTTCTGGGACTGAGACAGAGAAAAGACTTAGACCTAAAAACTAACTCCTTTCTGTCAGGGCTAAGTTCTTTGTGCTTTAAATAAAGAATCTTCTGTGAAATATATCTATACCAGCCCTTTTGTAATAGCGGGGAGACTGACCTCCTCTGCCCTGACACAGCATTGCTGCCAGGGAAGTTGCATCTGACTTCTGCTGGAGGAAAAAAGAAATGACAAAGCCTCTTGCTCTAGTACAAAATTTTCTCCTTGGATTTTTGCAAGCACCTGGTACAATATTATAAATGTTATTCACAGCTGAACTTCCTCTCTTCCCTATCAAAATGTTTCTGACTGTAATAGGCTTTTAAAAATACCATTTTTTCCTTGAATATTGAAGCTGCTCAGCACAAACCTTCAAGAATTTCCAAAATAGGAAAAAAAATATTTGCTAGCGGTACAAAACTCCCTTATGGGACTCATTCCATTCCTGCCCACCCTGCTGTGTTGCTGCACTTCCTGAATTCCAAAGAAATTAAAACCTAGTTTATATAGAACGATCTTGGGAAGGTGCCTGAGTAGCTCAGTTCATTGGCTGGAGAGGGAAGACTGATGAAGCTTGGGTCCCATATATCACAGTCAAGTAAAGGCTGGGCAAGACACACAATAATCCAAGCAGATTTGTCCCACCCCATTTTTTGGAAGGGCCACAGACTGCGCTGTCTGCTGAGAAGTAAACACATGCTTGTTCCCACCACTCCACTGTAAACTGCTTTCATCAAGCCAATGACCCAAGGCTCTAAGCAGTTAATGGAGATAAATTTAGCTCTGACAGAAAACTGCAGTCACGGGCTGAGATGCTCCTCTTGGATAAATGAACAGCTCAGCATTGCAGATGTCGATGTTGATCATCTTCCTTCACTGGATGTTTGCTCCAAAGGAAGGTGTGTGTGAATCCAAACACCATTTAAAGAAAGAGGGAGCTGCCGGATTAGCTGCTGGGTCCATTGAAGACCTGTATTACTGTTTTTCATCACAGCCTCACTGTTTCACACGGTACTTTCCCTGTGGTGACACCTTTAGTTCTAAAACTCAGAAATTAATATTTTCATCCCAAGTCTCCTGGAACAGGCATGAGTCAGAAACTTGTGCCCATCTCTGACTCACCACTGGTGCTCCTGTCATTGAACTAGAGCCCTAAGAGAGGTTTTAGGAAGTAAGCAGTCCCTACCAGACCCTCCACACAGGAGTCAGCTGCACTGATTATACAAGTTACGGCACATCTACTTATCTGCAAGACAACAAGGCACAGCTTAAATGTCAGGAGGTTCTTCCTAACAAATGTTTCCTTCCAAAAACAGGCAAGGTTTCAGCTAGATCATGTTCTACCTCCTAAGGAAAGATGTTTCTGTTAATTCATGTTACCTGGCAAAGGATAAGCTTTAAAATAATTTACAGAAGGGAAGGGATTTTAGGAAATTCTGTCTTATCCTGGATTGAGGTGGTGCAAGAACATGTGTATAGCGGGTTGTCATAGGTCAGCTGATGTGGGGTACCTGGGCAAACTGATGAGGTTTGGTTATGTAGCTGAGACTCCACCTGGGCAGCTCTTCTAAGAATGGCCACGGACGGCACACAAGTGCAGGTTGTCACCAAGTGGCTGCAGCCCAAATTCTTTGGTTCAAATGTTCATGAGCTGACAAAGGAGAACATGAGCGGAGGTTTGGATCCAGCTGCTTTTTTTGTAGGGCTCTTACGAATGTGGATGACAACTTCCTCCCAGTGCTGAGCAGGGAAGAACTGAAATGAGAATCTTAATAATGCTCAGCTTTTGAGCTGTTGGATCATTTTTTTGCCAGCACATGAATGGGACCAGACACTGAAGGGACCAAATGCTCCTCACCCTGCAGTACTTCTTGACAATGGACTTGAAATAAACTGATGGCAGCACTGGGAAAAAAGATGAAGTCAGAACATGAGACTGGCAAAACCATCTTTTCCAGTTTCAGGCTACCAACCCATTGGGTCTAAGAGGTGGGAGGAGGGGAGATACACCAAACAGATGCTGTTTGCTCCATCCCACTGAGATGAGCTTCATCTTCTTCCTACTCCTGATGAGGATGACATTCATGCAGTTTGAGCCTCAGGGGAGAAAAGCAGGTGCAGAAGATAAGAAATATGGTGAGGATCAAAACTGTCAGTGAAAAGGAATGAAAGTTTAAAAAGAAAAATGGGAGGGGAAATGTTATAGGAACAAACGGCAGAGAGTGAGAACTACAGATGTTATTTGTCCCTTTTATTCCTGGGAGGGTCCTGTGATTGCAGGTTAAAGGCCAAATCCTGCAAGATACATGGTGATCTGGGACTGACCTCTCACCCACTGACTTCAGTGAAAACCGGCTGGCTGACTTGGACAGGAGTTGGATCAGGACTTTGCTAAGATGCTTTCTCCCAGAAGGAGTGGAGGGAGCACTACACTTGTTGAGATTTGGCTCAAAGTGTGTGAAGAAACCTGGCATCTGCCTTAGGCTGCAAAGTACCTGCTGCTTTTTCACTCTGGATTTTTTTATCCTTCTGGCTTCTGCCTCTTCCACAAACCAAATTAAAAAGGCTTCCTTCTCATGACTTGGAGCTAAGACTAACTCAGCAGGAAAAAAATAATGTCAGAGAGAAGCCAGAAAATTTTCTTCTTTCTCCCTAATTTTTTTAGCTGGAGGAGATTTAAGTGAATTTGAGGCAGGGGGGGAAAGGGGTTCAGGTTTTAGTAGTCAATTTACTTGGGATCTTTGGGAAAGATGTATTATAGGAAGGACTGTGGAGCAGTCTGACTATATCTAGAGTTTGGTTGAGCAGTTATACTTCTCTGACACATTTTTGTGTGGTCTCCAAAATCTAGATGATGCTAAAGAGATTCACAAAAGACTAGTGCCACACTTCTCCAAAACAGACCTGCCACTTCATTCACCTCAAAGCTTACATGAAACATATGTGTTTTAATATTTTTTACTTTTAATGTTTATTTAATATCTGAAAAGCTTGTGTCATGGAATCTGGATTCTGCTTCTCCACAAAAATTAAGATTCAACAGATTTTTTTCTTTATGTCTTTCCTTTCTGATCTTTCTACAAATACTATATGGCCCAGACATCTAAATACATTCATGACAAGAATTTTTCTCCAGTAAATTAAATGCTGCCTAAGCTTTTCTCATTCTACTTCCTCACATTGCTGTATGTTCTCCTTATTAACAAAATATAGCTTGATATTTATGCAAGGATGCTCATGTTTCTGTTCCCGATCTTCCTTATGAACACACACTCCAAATTTTGGGCTGGACACAGAATCAATCCTAGCTATAATTAAACAGACTTGCATCTGGAAGATGGATTTGATTTTGACATTTATTTTTTTTTCTCTACCTGCTGCTGAGAATTGGCCTGAAAAAGTATGACCCTCACTGTAACTCAAAGCTTTTTTCTCTCTCAAGAGCTGGCGTTACAGAATTTATCTTTTCCATGTTGTGTCACTTGTGTTTTGTTGGAGCGGTTTCAAAAGGCGCTCTCCCCATGCAAGAAGAAGGGAACTGTTACCTTAGGAAAAGGATAAACGTGGATAGTAAAAGCAGAAAGAGTTTGGAGATTTGCATCAGAATTGATTTGTTTCAGTTGTTAAATGACCCATTTTATATAAAGGTGCATTACTAAACTAAGCCATGGCTAAAAGAAGACATGATTAAATATCTGAGGGTGTGACCATGAAGGAGAGACAGGTTTTGTGATAAAGGATCCTTGTATGTTTTTCCACCTCCTTGCTTTGGGACCCATACTGCCAACAGAGTGAAGCTTTTTCAAATACCACTTACTGTTGCAAGTTGAATTTGAAAAATCTAATACACAGATGAAAGTGAGAAAGTTAAACATCAGAAGAAAAATGAAGAAATGGTGCTTGATTGCAATGGGAAATGGGCAAAACTCCTTCACTTGGGACTATTAAAAAGAGTCCAGGAGAAAGGTACAAAAATGAGAACATTTAGTAGGTATCACACAGAGATAAAGTTACTGTTGTAAGTCAGAGATGTCTTTAAAATGAAAAGACTGCTGTTAGCTGCAAATAAGTGTTAGGATTGCTGCTCTTGCTGTCTGAGTGCTCAGAGAAAGTGGTGTGATCAGTGTTTCAGGAGGAGGTTCTGCCTGGATGTTGAATGTTATTTTCCTTATACATATCAAGCAAAAATGTTTTTCATTTGTCACGTGACAACTCCTTTTCTCTCTTTTTCTGGCAGGCAAACTCTCAGGCATTTTGCCACAACAAAGACCTCCACCAAATCCCTCATGATCTCCATCCCAATGTAAACAAAATAGATCTGTCTGGAAATTTGATTCAAAGCATTCCTGAAATGTCGTTATCATTTTATACTTCCCTTCAGTGTCTGGATTTAAGCTCCAACCAGATAAGCTTCATCAAGTCTGGAGTATTTGCACGCATGACGAGTTTGCTGGAAATAAATTTAGCCAATAATAACCTATATGAGCTTACTCAGAATGGGACAGAGGGGATTGGACTTTTACCCAAGGTGGAAATAATGGACTTGTCCCACAACAATCTCTATAACAGGATGGCTGAGTATTTCATTAAGCAAGCTCCAACACTGCGGTACCTTTCCTTGGCAGACAACAGTATTATAATGATATCACAAAAGATGTTTCAGGGATCTCCCAATCTTGTGGAGATAGATCTTCAGAGCAACATCATCATGGAAATAGAAGAAGGTGCTTTTGAGACTCTATTGAATCTTTCCAAACTCAATCTCTCCACAAATTCAATTACTTGCATCTCTGATTTCAACCTCAAGCAGTTGGAGATACTTGACCTTAGCAGGAATAGCATTGAGACCTTCCGTATCACAAGATCAGATGATGAATACAGCTTAAGATGTCTGGATCTTAGTGAAAACAAATTGCTTCACTTCCCAGTCTTCCCTCAGGTAAATAAGCTGGTAACTCTGAATTTATCAAATAATTTAATCCAGCTCACTGCTGAATCCCCTTATAATAAAATGGACTACAGGGATAGCGAATGGCTAGATCCTTCTTTTCATCTTGATCAGAAGCAAAGTAGAAACAAAAGTTCTCTTTATTTATCCCATCTTGTATATTTAGACTTAAGTTATAATGAAATCAAATCCATTCCAGATGAGTTCTTTGAATCAATGTTGTCCCTTCACACCCTTAATCTCAGTAAAAACTGTCTTCAAGCATTTGCAGTAAGTTATGACAGTGCATTGATCTCTTTAACTGTCCTTGACTTGAGCTACAATGCTTTGCAGAACCTTCTCCTCGATGCTGGTGCTTTGCCAAATCTGAAGGAGTTTCATATTCAAAACAACAACCTTCAGACCCTGCGATTCGACACCTTTTCCAGTCTTCTCAGTCTCAGGCTGCTTAATCTACAGAGCAATAATATCAGCCTTTGCCACACGAACTCAGGATTAGCTAAGCAAAGACTTGCTGCAGAGGAAAGTGGTTGTGTGTCATTCATCAGTTCTCCTACTCTTCAGTACTTGTACCTAGCTGACAACATGCTGAACATCCTACCAGCACACGCCTTCTACAACACTCCTCTGGTTGTCTTGGATCTCTCCATGAACCCTGGACTGAAAATAGAACTTAAAGCACTATCAGGACTGGAAAAGTCTCTGGAATACTTGCATTTACATGGTAATAGCCTGCTAGATTTAAATGTTGACTTGCCTTGTTTTAGTCACCTTAAACATTTAAACCTCTCTGAAAATCAGCTGAACTGGCTGCCTAAGTGGGGTAGTGACTCTCCACTGGAAGTTCTGGACCTACGGAACAATAGGTTCAGTACATTACAGAACAGCAATATTTTAGCATTAGAAAATTCACTTAAAAACTTGTATCTCACTGGGAACCCACTCAACTGCTGTGGAAACATCTGGCTTTCATCAATGATCCAGAACAAAAATGTCCAGATCCCCAACGTGGAGCACTTAACGTGCCAGTACATTCAGAACTTTGGGTATCGGGAAGAAATGCACATTGGGAACATTAGACCAGAAGACTGTGAAAAAGAGGATCTGAAGAAAATCAACTTCCTTATTATATTAACATTTGTGTTGGTTTTATCTGTGATCATCATTGGCATGGGTTCATTTTTTTGCTTCCGCAGGCAAAACTTTAGCCATCAGTTTAAAGCATAGGAACACAAAATGCCTTGAAAACTGAAGAAAACAGGTGCTACCCTGGCACTGTGTAGAAATGAAGGATAAAATTCTCATCTTTCTGTTTTAACTGTGGATTTTAAGATGGTTTTGAAGTGCCCCTGAACTGCACCACTGTAGTGATCTGGGTTGCAGGCACTGCAAGGAGAATTTGCTCTGTTTTGTATTTGCTTCAGTCGCACGCAGATCTGCTTAAAAGATTACACAGTGTTAGAAGAGACCACTGTAAAGTGCTGCTGTTGTTTTGAGGGATGTGTAATTCAAACCAGCTCAGAAGAAAAAGTCCTCTAAGGTCTTGAGACCTGAGACTTTTCACTAAGCTCAGATGATGACATCAAGCAATTAGGAAATCCCTTCTCAAAGTTACGTGCCTCCACAAGATGTTTTGATTTGGTCTGAGCTTTGCTTTTCCCTAGCTGGTTAGCTTCTAATCTTTCTTATCTGAAATCATACAAAGATAGACCAGAGTGGGTCAAAACACAATCTTCCCTCAGTGTAGTTGGTTCAAATTCCCTTTGAGTTCCAAAACAATGAGAATTTAGCTAAAAAAACAAAAAAAAAAACCACCCAAACAAAAACCAAATGAAAATCATAATTAATGTCCACTGTAATCCTGGCTACTGTTTAGAAAATCCACAGCTGACCATGGGGGCCAAAGACCATGTGGCAGGAACCTCTTTGGATACCTCCTTTTTTGTATTAGGATGTTGCTCCAGTCACTGGGGCAAGACATGAGAGGTAGATGAGGTCAATTAGTCCTGGCACTTAGTACCCACGAGGGATGTAAAAGAAATCTGAAGCACGAAACAATTGCTGATATGTTACCCAGATCTGCTTAGAAGGTCACAGGTCCACAGTTTAATTAAAAGAGGAGAAATTTGTCTCCCACGTGCAATACATATTTAACTGGACATAATGTGAAGAAATTAATCTCTGGGGTGAATACTTTTCAAATGAAAAATCTTGGAGAATGAATTTCAACCAGCTAGCATTGGACTGAAATGCTTACATTTCTTAGGAAAACTGTGGGAAATTCATGGCACACAGTTCCATTTCAATGCAAAAGAATAATATACCTATTTTTAAAGGTCATGAAAGGTTAGACTGCAAAATGACACTGTTGTGAAATGACACACAAGGAAATTAGTCCTGTGCCATTATTTAGATCAGGTGCTCACTGTGTCACCCTAAAAAGGTACTATAGTCTAGAGGATAGGCTGTAAGAAAAATTATGAAGATACTCATCCTGTGATGGGTTGAGCATGGCTAACATGCTACATTGCTAAAAGTTGACATTGACATATATTTTGTTCTGTACCCTGACAGAAAATTCACCCTTTTGAAGTGAAGAAAAGCTCACCAAGAGTGGGAGCCTGACCTGTTAATGGGGTGCAATGGCTTCAAAAGGAACTATATCAGGTCTTCTGTTAATGCTAGAAACTGTGCATTAAGGCATATAAGAGAAAAAGAGGTCAAATCAAAACCTGTCCAGGTAAATAACTCAGAGTCAAATTGCTGCTTCATTTCTGTTTCTTCAAGCTAGTGAATGTAAAAATTAACACACTACGGAAAGGTGTACAATTCTATTTTTAAAGCAGTTATGTGAGAAACTGGCTGGTGGATTTCACTGTGGAATTTTGTGTAATAAAAACATCTTTGAATTTTGTAAAAAGCACAGGGTCATGAATACATTAAAGCACCAGTTTGAAATGCTCCACAGATGAAAAGAAAAGCCTTCCTATTTTTCTATGATGTTCAGACTCCACCTTAGACCTTTACCTTCTGGTCCTGAAGAGGGGACAGCTGCTCCTTTTCTTAGAGTGCAAACAATGGAGACCGGGGAGATCTACTGAAGAGGTAGGCAAAAATTTTGAATAGGTTCTTCAGAGAATTTGTGGATGACCCATCCCTGGAAGTGCCCAGGGCCAGGTTGGATGGTGTTTTGAGCAACCTATCTAGCGGAAGGTGTCCCTGCCCATGGAAATGGGATTGGAACTAGATGGTCTTGCAAGTCCTTTCCAACCCAAACCATTCTGTGATTAAGTGATTCTACAAATTTGCACAAACCATCTGCAGCAACAAGGCCTGATCTAACATCTATAAAAACCCATGCTTGAGCCTATCATCAACTCAAGCCTTTATTCAAGTAGGGAAATAAAGTCTAGTCTGTAGTGTCTAGTCTCTGGTCTAGTAGATTGCACAAGCAGCAGTCCCAGGAACTAGTTGGAAGTCCGATGCTGAAGTTGCTGTGCTTTTCCCTTTGTGTGAAGGCAAGCTGAGCTGTGTGCCCAGAAACAGGTTAATTTGCCACACACTGAGTTTATGGCTTTTGTGCCAAGCATGGCAATCTCCTTCTCAGAGCCAGTATTAACTTGACTAGCATGACTGGAATTAGTTAATAACCTGATGACAGAGTCAAACCCGTTTAATTAATAGTTTTCACACCGCTTTTGTTTGGCTCTCCCAAAAGGAAGTGCTTGTTATTACTAAACATCTGGGACTAATTAGATTTCCATTGGCTTCCCTGGGAGCAGAAATAGTTTTCTCAAGAATAAACCTCAGAAGTAAAATGCAGCATGGATCATCTGGATTTTTCTGTTAGCAGCATAATCAACCAAGAAGTGACATGACCCTGCTCCTCTAAATAGTCGATTATATTATTCTGGATGAGGTGAGGAGCAAGAGGGAAAAAATCCCCCGTGAATAAAATAGCAGAGAGGAAAACAGGGAGAAATGTGAGCCCTGCATTATATTATTCATCAAAATCAGGGTGTGTAGCTGACAGCCCCAGCTCTCGCCTCCCCTGTCTGTTACTGTCTGCAAGAATCCCAAATGCCAAAGCACCTGATCCTGCATCAAACGTGAATGTTACTCACACACTACACATCTTCCCACCAGTCAGCCTCATTTTCCTAATAGGTTGGTGGCATGGTTTAATGAAGAAGAAGATTAACCCTGTCCCAGCTGACACCAGGATAGTAGGCATGATACAGGCTGTTTTCACTGGAATTTTGCAAGCCAGAATTTACGCCCTCATTCACTGCTTTTTCATAAAGTCTTTGCAACAGACTTCATTGATGCAAAGAAAGCTCATATTGCTAAGCCAAGGAATATCGTCCTTGGATTCTGGGATATGTAATAAAGCATTTGAGACTCATGCAGCCAATGCAATGTTTTGAGGTTTTTTTAACTGCTTCCTGCAACTAGTGCCTTCCTGTCTGGAGGTGTTTGCATGGTATAGGACAGTAGAAACACAGAATCACAGAATAGTAAGGGACCTTAAAGACCATCCAGTTCCATCCCTCCTGTCGTGGACAGGAACACACTCCACTATACCAGCTTGCTCAGAGCCCCATCCAACCTGATCTCGACCACCTACAGGGATGCGGCAACTTGTTCCAGTGTATCACCACGCTCTAAGTAAAGAATTTCTTCACAACATCTAATCTAAACATGCCTGGTATCAGGTAGATATAAGTACTGGAAACATAAGAAACAGTAGAAAGACTAGAAACAGAGAGAGGCACTAAAAGTTTAGCAAGTCATGACTCATGTTAGCCATCCACGGAAAATCAAATCTCAGTTTCCAAAAGTACTGGCTTTTTTTTCTGCAAAGCCAAGACAGCACCCTAACAGAGTACCAGGGCCTCTGGCTACAGACTTCCCTGCAGGGATTCTACTCAGCCCTAAACTAGCCACAGTAGGTTAGTATACAACACACTAAGTGTCTCCTAATATTTTGGGAGCCCAAAGCATTTGCTTTCCTGTTCTATCTAATCGCCATATCATTCAGTGCCCTCTCACTTTCCTGGAGAGAAAATAACCAACACAACAACTTGGATCCCCTGTATCTCCAGGAGAAAGAAAACCAAGCAAGGTATCCTCTGGCTGTATTATTTTCCATAAACAATTACCTATTCTGTTTGTGCACACATATGCAAAGGCACAGACACACACGGACTAGTTTAAGAAATAGACAATTTCAGTATGAGCTGTGTTTAACCTAAATTAGAACAGTCTGTGCTAAATGATCATCTGTAAGAACAAACAGCCTGTGGTGCTGCTGCCTGTGGATTCCTGTTTAATGCCTGTCCATGTGAAACATTTTGATCAAGGTTTTCAAAAGCCATCACTGATTCATTTCAGATGCCTAAGTTTGAAGCCTGCATCTTGCCAACCCTGAAACAAGTCACATTTTCCAGAAAACTGGGTCCATTTCCTCTCAAAACCAGGGCTCCATGGTATGTATTACACAAGCTCCAGGAAAAAAAATGAGGTTGTCCAGATGTATATATAATTATTTCACTTAGAGCCTTTTAATGATAGTTTCTGCTCTGCATGAGTTGTTTGGAGCATCTGAAGAGCTGAAAAACAGCAGTTACCATCAACACCCCCTCTGCCCTGTAGTCTGCCCTCAGCAGGACCATATTAACTCAAGTTAACTATCCTCCCCCCTCCCCCACTCCCATCCTCAGGTATTGTTGTGGGTAAATTTGAGAGAAAAAAGGAAAAAATTAGGTGTAGTGTCTGCAGCTTCCTGTCCATGCTGCAACGATGCAGCCAGAGCAGATTTTGGTCCCATGGGTCCTGGATTGGTGAAGGTCCAAATAGATTTTGCCATGAAAAAAGAGGAATGAGGAATGAGAAGAGTTTAGAGCAGTCAAAGTGCTCAAGAGTGAGTGATGGGAAAAGGAGAAAACAAAGTGTTGGTGTAATTCCCCCTGAGAAGTGAAGAAGTGAAATTACTCTAGAGGAACAGGCAGTGGTAGGTACTTACCCACCTCTCCCCAAGAGTTTAGAGAAGATCAGTGAAGCTTCACCCCATCTCTTGGAGAGGAATGGTGAGAATAGAGCCTAGGAGACAGGTAATAATGGAACAGAAATGAAGGCTGATAGAAGAAGTGAAAGATAAAAGGGAAATGAAGTAGAGAATAGAGTTTTAGTACAATTCATGTCTTCATGATGGGTAACAGAGAAGTGTAACAGGAAACTGAAGAGTATCAAAGAGAGAGAGATAGGAAAAGCTTTGCAAAGAGGTAGTCAGAGCTGAGCTGTGCAGAGCAGGAGGAGACAGGTTAGACAACATGCTGGCTGCTTACAAGTATGTGATGCATGAAAACAGAGGAGGACATCAGTTCATGCGGGGTGGCAAATAGAAGTGTAAAGTAAACAGGGAAATGGGATGAGGCTGAAATGAAAAGAAAAAGAGACAGAAGAATTTTCTGAGGAGGGTCTGTCAAACTGTGCAACACGCTTTCACAAGGAAAGATATTTGGAGGTTGATGCAACATGATACAAATGAAAATTTTGGCAAATATGAGGGAACAGTCCTGCAACACTGGGAGAGTCACTTTTCTCCCAAGCTATTGTTCATGGCAGTCCTGCTGCATAGCAGAGCCAAGCTAGTTCCACAGATTTCCTCCTCCTGTCCATGTCTAGCAGTCATTGTATCAAAGACGTGTTTGGGAGACACATGGGAGACTTTATTGCAGCCTTTCAGTACTTAAAGGGGCTTTATAAAAAAAGAGAGCAGCTTTTTAAATGGGCTTTTCAAATGGGACATGGAGAAACAGTTTTAAGCTAAAAGAAGGGAGATTTGGATTAGACATGAGGAAGAAATTCTTTACTGTGAGGGGACTGAGGCACTGGCACGAGTTGCCAAGAAGCAGTAGGGGCCCCATCCGTGAAAGCCAGGTTGGATGGGACTTCGAGCAATCTGACCTAGTGGGTGGCATCCTTGCCCATGGCAGGGGAATTGGAACTAGGTGATCTTCAAGATCTCTTCCAGCCCAAAACATTTTGTAATTCTATGATTTTCCAGTTCATACGCAGTATACTTTGTGAAGAAACATTCTGGGAAGTGGCTAAAGAGGAGATTCCTCTCTACTGTTCCAGACTTTCCCAGAAAATGGAGGGGAGAAGGGAGTCCAGGGTGCTGGAGACAAGACCAGAGAAGAAGATTTCATTTTCAGGTAGGAAACCCAACAAAAAGAAGAAAGCTTGTGACAGACAACAGGGTAGGAGATGTGGCATGAAGAGAGTGGAAGAGGAGCAAGAATAGCTAAACCAGGATTTTGGGATACAAATCACAGAATCACAGAATGGCTCAGGCTGAAAGCGGCCTCTACAGATCATCCAGTCCAACCCCTCTGCTAGAGCAGGTTCACCTAGAATATTTCCAGAGAAGGAGACTGGATGGGCAGTTACAAGGAAGACAACATCAGCTCCTCCCAGGAGGATTCAGTTGAAGGACAAGGTACATCTGCTGCAAGTTGCAACTGCAGAAGATCCCATTAAACATAAGGAAAAAAAAATCTTTAACAGTGACAGAGGCTGAACTCTGCAAAATCCTCGTAGACTTTCGAAACTCCTCAGGGCAATGCCCTGAACAACCAGTTCTGACAGTGAAGTTGGCCTTGCTTTTATCAGGCAGCTGGACTGGGTTTTCCAGAGGCTCCTTCAATTTGAACTATTCTCCAAATCTTTGCCAAACAGGTATGGGTCATGCACTTAGGTGAGGAACAGAGTAGCAGAGAAACTTTGGAGCAACAGAGCCTGCAGCAGTATCTGCTCCCTGTACTGATGCAGTAAAAGGGGTTTGACAGTAGAAGTGTCCAGAGAGATGGCAGAAGTGCTTGATGATGTCACATGTGGGCAGAGCTGGTCAGATTATTGAAGCCTGAGTTCACATCATCTTTCTTTTTTGTTTGTTTGGTTGGTTTTTTTGGTTTTTTGGGGTTTTTTTTTTGTTTGTTTTTGTTTTTTTTTTTTTTTTTTTTTTTTTTTTTTTTTTTTTTTTTTTTTTTTTTTTTTTTTTTTTTTTTTTGTTGCTTAAAATGAAAATCAATAATTTCAAAATTTTCCATTAAAATTCTGAAAAATATGAGGTTGGGAAATGTGTCCTTTGTAAGGCCAGAGCTTCAGTTTGAATTCAGATATTCCTACTGCAGCAAGCACATTCTCATATAATAAAATAAAGTAATCATTGCAACATTGTTTGCTTTTACTATCTTTGTTCAAGAGTAGAAGAGGAAATGTCTAAATCAGCTAATCCTAAATAACATCCCTCCCAGCTATCACTAAAACAAAACAAAGCAAAATAAAACAAAACAAAGTAAAAAAATATATTAGGCTGTTGAATCTACATAAATGTTTTCATATTGTTACACTTCAATTAGTGCTGGGACACAGGAAGAGCATAAAATAAAATAATGGTAGTAAACTTATGAAATTCCAGAAGAAACCTATCAGATAAGATTTTAGTTTAAAAATGTTTTTTATTGTAAAACTTCTTTCCATCATGAGTACTTATATTATAATTTGTGCTTTTTAAAATATTTACAAGTTTTATGACTCCACTGCCTTTCACTTTAAAATGTTGTTACAAAAAATTCTGGCAAGAGTCGTAAATGGAGGAATTTCAAACCTCCAGCTTCATTAATTGTTGTTTACTCTTGGAGAAAGCTCCTTGTAACAGGCTTTAGCATATGTTTCTTGCCTTACATATGTGATTCGAGACCATATGTTTCCTCTAATCTGCCCCTTGTGTTTCATAATAGACATCAGGCAAGTTATTGCATTGCTGAACTGGACCAATCACACCTTAATCGAGCTTCTTTCCTGTCTGGAGGGAATGATGCCCAGTTAGGTGAAGTTCCAGGTGCTTTAATTGCCTCTCTAGATATAGAAGTCAGAAATATAGATCTTTACTGTCCTTCTATAGTTGCTGATTCTTCCATCTGGTGCCTAAAGTCTTCAGAGAACTGTGTTTAATGTTGAAATTACCTATGAATTTCACAGTCTGTTCATTGGCACATTCAGAAATGCCACAAAGAGCACAGAACCACTCATACCTGTGCAAGCCCCAACAAGGCTGTCATGTCCAGAATCCCTGTACCACATCTCCTAGGCGGGAACACACTGCCAAAGCATCACTGCTGGGAAAAGCTCTGTGCAAAGTACAGCTGGAAATAGAGCTGCCATGACAACTCCATGCCTAGATGACTAAACAAATTCTGTTTCCTACCCTGATGGGTATTTTCTATTCCCCAAGTGGTGCTTTCCTTGGCAGTCCTTGGGGAAAGCTATCTGGATCCTATCAATTTATCCTCATTTTTGTCTCCATTTATAGAATGTCATGCTCCTTAAAGGGCATTTAAGTAATCTCTGGAGAACTGAACACAACAAACTGGCCACTGGCACTGCAGAAGCAGAGGGGAAGAGCCTGAGCAAGACTGTTGGGAAGTACTATCCTCCCGTATTTCTTGATGTACTACTTAAAGCAATTCCCTTCCTCCGGGGAACACCGAGCCGCGGTGTGCCATACTCTGCATGGTGCTCTGAACACGAGACTGTACGAGACAAGGGAAAGAAAAGTCACCACAACTTTCACTCACAGTGTTTCGTGTGGGAGGTCTATGGATGTGAACCACCAGTGGTCAGTTCTGTCTCCCTCTCTAGCCCAGATTTTGAGGCATTTAAGTCACTGAGGAAGGATAAAATGGAGGTGCCGCCATGAAGGACTATGACATCAGCATACCCCAGGATACCTGAAAGGCAACTGAATCCCAGTTTGTGAGTATCCAGTCAAGCTCACTGTTGGATAAGAAGTCAGAATTACTTTGAAAAACAGAGGCTCCAAGTGCTTTGCCTTAACTGGATGATATGCTAGACCTGATCTCTCAAGCCTGATGTCAGCTTACTCTCTCAATAAGTAACCAAAACTAGAAATCAGGATAAAATTTCATCGAGGAAGGTTTTGCACAGCTCTCTGCCTGTGCACACTCAATGTCATGTTGTCTTCTTTGTTTACTTTTCCAGCCTCCTGCTTCCTTAGACTGCTCAAAAGGAAGCTTTCCAGTGGATACAATAAAAGTGCAATGACATCACGTTTGTGCACTAGAGAACGTGTCACTTCATTGGGTTTGCATCATGTACTTCCAACTGCTTTTCAGTAGGCCTCTTGATTCACTCACACAAAGCATTCTCAGATGTTTCCTAGCAGAGTGTCCAACTGATGCACGTTTAAACAAATCACTGACTGCTGTTTGTGGAGCAATGATTTCAGCATCTCATAGACCAAAGGGTGTTTTTCTCTTGCCACTTCTTCTTTCACAACTTGCTCATTGCAATTTTGGTCTTGTGCAATAGTTGTTATGGGAATAAAGTCTTATCTCAAAGAAAGATCTTGCTTTATTTAGATTAAATAAAATGAGCAGATCTTCCTATTTTTCTTCCTCCAATAACAATAAAAAGGCTTTATTCAATTAATAAAGCATAAAGGACATGCCTAGCACATAGCTAAGTTTCCTATATAAACATCCAAACCTCTCTTGCTCTTCCACTGCACTGTTTCAGACATCCCACAGGTTAGAAATAAATCCACACCATGCTATCCGCATTGAGAAGTCATGAAAAATATTTTTCTGGTTAAACCAGTGCAGTTTTTGAAGATGTCTCAGCTGTAAATGAATGAAGTCAAGTTACAATCTGTTCACCAGCCAAGACCGCACAGGTCTCTACACCTCTCCTTGCTTGTGAAGCAGTTTAAAACATTTTCATGTTTTATTTGACAAATGGGACAGGCTAAGACTATCTGCAGATTCATTAACATCCCGACTAGGGATAATTTATTAGGACACAACTCTGTGGCAGCAGCTCCTATCTGCCTTGTGCTGTCTTATTTTGCAGAGCTCTCAGGTTTGCTCCTCAAGAACCATGGTCTCAAGAATAAGGTTAAAAATCCTGGCAAACTTTTCCAGCCAGACACTGTGAGAGAGTTCAGAGGGGATCCAGGAGAAAGTGGGAAAGTTGTGAAAATGGGACCTTTACAAAAAGGTTGTGAGAGCTGGTTCACAAAGGAAGGGTGAGAATTAAAGCATATAAAAGGAAAAGGAAATTCTGCATCAGAGGGGAAGAAGGAAGAAACACACAGAAAATGTAAGCCAAATGTTGGGTGGATTTTTACAGTCTCTCTGGTGGCACAGATGTAAATGTATGTTGGGATCAATCCTGAACCTGGGGAACGCAGCAGAGTCTGCCTCCTGGAAGAGGCTTTTTGAATGGAGAAAGGAGTGGATGCTTTCCCATGAGTTTGGGCTTAGAGATGTTGAAATTATTAAATTATTAAATTATTCAGGGCTTCTAAGACAACTCTAATTATCTTGGATGGTTTTCATACCAGCCTGAGTGCCTGAATCCTTCTTGTTCCGTGAATGCAAATTGTCCCAGAACAATTAAACCAACATATCCAGGTTCCTGACTGCGGGAAACCCTTTGGCAGGACAGCTTCAGTCACACCAGTGAAGGCACTGCTGCTGTTGGTGCTCACTTCTTGTTTTACCAACAACATGCATGGGACAGCTGATGACATCAGCTGATGCTCATCAGGTTCTATGTATCCAGCAACTTTTTGAACTGTGCTCACAGGACAACTGAGGTGAAAACTGGTGACATCAAGGTGAAAACCCCATCAAAAGTGAGGCTTTCTACTAAATATTCATTCTTTTAATGCATTTCTTGCTTTTGCTTCCCCAGCTGTTCTGTATACTCCATCCTCACCACTGACCTCGTCTCCCTCTGTTCTTCATTGGACTCCTCCCATCTGTTTCAGGCCATCTGTCTCAAACAGAACATAAACTCAACAAAATTTAAACCCAAGCTGAACTTTTGAACTGTATCATATCTGAGTGTACCGGAAATTAGGTCAGGGGAATTAATGCACCCATATTTCATCAAGAAGTGAGGCTTCTCTTCCGTGTTTATTATTTCTAGAACATTTAAATTTTTAGAAATAATATTATTGACTAGAAACAAATCTACTCTAATTGGAACAGTCTTTTCAATGTGTCAAAATATTATAGTACCAATCAAGTCTGTGCTGCAAAGGGTGCAGGCAAACAGGAATTGTGTGCAAACATGAACTGTGGGCTGGCACTGTGTCAAAAATGCAGCTGTTCTCAAAAACTTCTGACCAAGGGAAAATGGTGTCTAGTCTTGACTGTTCATAGTGTAGGCATAAAAACTCCACCACAGTCCTACTGAAAAGGTAGAAGGTCAAATCTTCATGGGAGTTCTTTTTTCTTTTTGTAATATGCTCTCCTGAACAAGGGAAAATAGTGTCTAGTCTTGACTGTTCATAGTGTAGGCATAAAAACTCCACCACAGTCCTACTGAAAAGGTAGAAGGTCAAATCTTCATGGGAATTTTTTTTCCTTTTTTTTATACATTCTCCTGAATCTGTTGATTTCTACAATGTAGGGGTCTGGATCACCAAGCATAGCTGAAAGCAATTTTTCATCCAACGTATCATGGAGTGTGTTATTTGTAGAACATGTAAAGGACTTCAAAGAAGCAATGATATCTTACAAACCTGTGCAGTTTCTTTTAAGGAGGACTTTTCATCAGAACCTACATAAAATTCACTTATAAATCAGTGCTCCCTTTGAACCTAGGTAGAGAAAGAAGAATAATTTTTTTGCATTCTTGAAGTGAGAACCTGTCCACATTACAGTCCCACTGTCTGCAGGAATCAGGACTGTCCTGTGTATCAAAACATGTCTGAAAAGCTTCCAGTCAAACCCAGCCAAAAATGGTTGGAGAGGAGCAACTTGGTTCCTCTCAAGAATGGGAAGGAATAAGTGTTTCCAAGGACACAGAGAAACTGCACAAGGTGACTCCATTTGGAGCATCCATGTACAGTAAATATCAGCTTGCACACAGTTCTCACCCTGCAGTGTGCATCAGTAGCTCACACAATGTATTTGCAACAAAATGCATTTTGCATTGGCCAAGGATGAAATTGTGCACAAGGCAGGTTCTCTGCACTAATTTCAATGCATCTTTACTGAGTTTCCTTGTAACAGCCGTTCCCCATCTCCCCAGATTTCCTGGAGTAGAAGCTAAACTTGAGGCTTCCAGTTTAGCAACCAGACCAACAGTCTATTACTTATCCAGAGCTCAGTGGAATGAGGCTTCCCCATATTGTTCTGCTGCCCAGATGGTTGTTTGCCTTCCTCCCTCCCTTAGGCTGGGAAAGAACATGGAGTGGCTGCTGGAAGAGAGCTGGACCCTAGGATGCTGTGAGAGAAAGAACCCTTCCATTGTTTACCAATACCTATGTAACACTGAAGAGCAGCTCCCCATTGCCATGGAGGGAAGGAGACGGTGGAGCAGTGAAAACATACCCAGGGGGATTATCAGCAAACTTGCTGCCTCTCAGGGATGCTTTTGGATGCAGTTGTAGGGAATAAATCATGCTCTCCCCAGACCCTGCCTACTTGGTGCTACTGTTTTCCTTTCATGCAGCAAAATGTGTCATAAGTCATGTCTTTACAACTCAACATTTTATCAGGCTATGAGCACATTCCTCCATTAAGGAAACAGCCCCCTGTGGAGGGTCGCACCAGACAAATCCTGTGCCGGGGAAAATGCTTCTGGGGAAAAGGCATTGGACAACCCTTACCAGCAGCTCCCTTCGACCTCCCCAAAGGTGCCCTGCATGGATGGGTGCAGACAGCTCTATATTTGCTCCACCCTGGGGCTGAGCTGGTTGGCCTCACACCAGCTCTGTTTGGGATCTGCATGGCTTCGCGTGCTTCCACCAAGGAGCTTTCATGGGCACAGCCCCAGCCAGGGTCAGCTCTTGCCCTACCATGTCTCTACATTGAGAAGCCCAAAGTGAAGTCAAAGGCTGAAGAGCCAGGAGGTGATGAAGCTGTCCTACAGCACTCCACTCTATTAAATTAGGAATTAGCTATCCAACCCCTTGGTCCCCTTGGGCTGGCAGCAATGACTCAGTAGCCAGACAGACCGCTCTGATGTCCAGTGCTGCTTTTATCCGCTGTAAGGAATCTGTCCCAGTAGGGGCAGCACAGTGTGCTAGCATGTCTCACAACACGTGGTTTGCAAAACAGTCCAAAGATTGCTGCTAACATCACAAACCCAGGATAGCTGGACTGATGGGCAGCTGGGATGTGAGGGATAAGGACTATATATCACCCATGATTAGTCAACATGAGCAACCCCATTTCCCTTCAGAGTTCTGGAGAAAGCTGTGGCACTTGCAGGATAGCAATGCTCTGGAGAAGAGCTATATTTGGTGCCTGAGGATGAAGAAGCTAGTAAGGATGGAGCCAGTTTTGCAGCCTAAGGACTGTGTTAGGTGTAGTCCATTCCTTCCCAGTGAGGAAGAGCGACCTAGGCCTCACCAGGATTTTGTTCTCTCTGCAATATTGTGGTTACACTCCAGCAAAGCACAGAGGTAGATGGGACAGGCTTAAGCAGTCCCTGGGAGCAGACCACAGCCCTTTGCTCTCTATGTACTGGAGAGGGAAGATAGGCTGGGAGGGGTGAAAAGGGGCCATAGAGCAGCCCAGGGGAGGAGTTTTTTGGCTGATTCAGCAAAGTAACTCATGCAGAATCTTTGGCTGCCTGCTCCTGACTGGGATGATTAGCAGATAAGTAATTCCCTGATTATCAGCTGCAGAAGTGATGGTCAATTTAACAACCCAAATATTGCATTTTTTCTCACAGTGGGAGGATTGTCCCTATTGGGGTGGCTTGGAAAATGCCCAAATGGGCATGAGAAATTGGCTGGAGTGCAGCCAAAGATCATGTAAGGTAGGAGACTCTTTTTTCCTGGGATAGTTTTAGGTCTTCAGACTCTACTTGAAAAGTTCCAGATAGTGCAGACTGGGGTGCATGTGGACATAGGGCACAGGACACTTTATTTATTCTTTTTTCTGTTGTCACCATTTTTTTCTCTACCCATTTATTGGCAGTGATTGCAAGGCAAAATAAACATCCTTCTTTCTGGCATAGCTTCCCTTCTCCTGTGTCCTTGCTCCCCGTTCAGGTGGCTGTCACTGCAAAGATAGCAGGATCTCTGTTGTTAATTTTTCCCATAAATTCTGGCTTCAACCACAGTTCACATGAATTGTATCGCTGGGAGGGCAGAGGTCTGGAGGAGAGCAAGCAGCTATCGTCACTAGGTAAGAATAGAAATCAACAACTAATCGGGATTTTTAATTTCTTTACAGTATTTAAATTAATTATAAGTGTCTGAATATCTATGCTGCTTTCTTTAAAGGTTGTCCAAATCATCACACTCCTGTGTCACTACTGGGCTCTTGTAGAGTATTGAAACTGAGCCTTGGAGGAGTTTATTGAGTGTAGCAGTGTAGGTGGAAAGTGAATGTAGAAGCTGTGAGTCACAGTCAATTTCTCATTTCCCTGTATTGTTTGCACTGCTTGTACTGTTTTCAGACCTTCAGTTTCTGAAAACTGGCAGCTTTAGCCAGGCCAGTAGAAATAAACAGCAATCTACTATTAACATCAGAGAAATAAATACCCTGAAGACTATCCAATACGTACAACTAGCAGTTACCTCACATCTCGATTTTGAAAGGTTCTGCTTGTTGGAGAGGTTGCTTTTCATGATAGGGTTAACTGATGGCATAACCAAAAAGGGGCCATGTGGGGTTTTGGTTGGCAGAGGGTGGCAAGAGTCCAGCCAGGGCACCACTGCCAAGACAGACAGGAAATTTGAGAACCCGTTGAGGAAGCTAAAGGAGCTCAAAGGGAACTACAAATTAAAACCAGACAACAGAACACTATTGCTGCAGAAGGGGGAAGAACAGTGTTGGTACATACACAGCGCTTACTTAAGATCTCTGAAAGCACTGATGTTGATAAGGCACAAAAATACATCATAGAACGTTTTGGGTTGAAAGACACCTTAAAAACAATCTAGTTTCAACACCTTCCACTAGACCATGTGTTTCAAAGCCCCATCCAACCTGTCCTTAAACACTTCCAGAGATGGACCAGACACACCTTCTCTGAGAGACATATGCCAGTCCCTCACCACCTTCACAGGAAAGAATTTCTTCCTAATTTCTGATCTAAACCTTCTTTCTTTCAGCATGAAGTCATTGCCCCTTGTCCTGTCACTCTATGCCTTTCTCAAAAGTCCCTCTCAGCTCTCTTGCAGCCCCTTTAGGCACTGGAAAGAGCTCTAAGGTCTCCTCAGAGGCTTCCCTTCTCCAGGCTGAACAATTCCAGCTTTCTGAGCCTGTCTTTGTAGCAGAGGTGCTTCAGCCCTCTGAACATCTTCGTGCCCTCCTCTAGACTTGCTTCAGAACATCCACATCCTTGTACTGGAAACCCTGGAGCTGGATGCAGCTCTCCAGGTGAGGTCTCATGAGGGCAGAGTAGAGGGGCAGAATCCCCTCTCTTGCCTTGCTGGCCACACTTCTTTTGATGCAGACCAGGATGTGCTTGGTTTTCTGGGCTGTGAATGCATATTGCTGGCTCATGTCATGCTTCTTCTTCATCAGTGCCACCAAGTCCTTCTCAGGGCTGCTCTCAATCGTTTCTCCACTTAGCCTGTGTTTGTGCTATGGAATTGCCCCACCCAGGTCCAGGACCCTGCACTTGCCCTTGTTGAACTTCACGAGGCTCACAAAGGTCCGCCTCTTCAGTCTGACCAGGAGGACATCCCATTCCTTCAGTGTGTTGACAAGCTGTTATGGGAACCAGGGGAAACAGATATTTTTAGCCCATTTCACCTGAGATAGAAAATTACAGTTTCAAAAGATTTCAAAAGCTCATCAGCCCAAACTCCAACTGCAGAGCGTAGTTTATGGTGGAACAGCCAAGGGTATGGCACAAGAGGTTTTTTAACATAACATCCTATACCATTGAATTGCATATGCTCTTTGTTAAGCATTTGCATACGGGTAAAATATCAGTTTGTGAGAGGTTGCCATGGAGATGAGGAGAAATAACAGCCTCAGTCCTCAGTTCTACTGACTTAACCCAATGTGCCAACATGATCCCAGAAACACTTATGTGGCTTCACACGTGTCATTCAGCAAAATCAAGGGAAAGGTCACTGTGCATTATCCCACTCAGCTGGGACAAGCGGAAGCAGAGTGGAGCTTTGATCACACAGCTTGTGGACTTGAGAAGCCTCACTACACAGACACATGGCTGAAGAGGCCTTATTTTTTTTCTAGAAAAAACACACCAGGTTGCCTTGAAATCATGGCTGCACCTCTGCTGCATGTCCTGCCAAATTTCAACATGAAAATTTGCATGAATAACAGTAGGAAACCAGCATGAAGCTGCTGATATCACTGATGACTGATGATGACTCATGTGACAGCTTTCCAGATGGTACTGATGGAGGTGCTGTCATGGGGCAGCCTGGTCCAGGGATCCAGACCTCATGCGAAAGAATGGCACGGGAAGGCAGACACAGCATCCGAGTGCCCACCTCTCATGTCCAAGCATGAACCCAGACTGCTGTGCACATCAGGGGAAGAAGAAGGATGATCCTGAGGAAGAGCTCTCTGAAGGAGGTTTATGAAGAAAACACAGGTTTCCGTGTCCCAAATAATATTTAAATCTTGGAGCTGTACTTGCATTCCAGAGGCACTTAGCCCATGAACCTCTTAACCTCTGAACCTCTTAACTGATGGGGAAGAGATTGTGATGCTGCCTGTGTCCTCCACCCAATTCAGCACAATGAATTGCACTTAGAACTGAGGACACATCCAAAACTTTGGAGTGGGGCTCCCTATCCTAGAAGCGACTTGGAGGCATTTGAATCATTGTTCTCTATTCCAGGGATATTCTTTTTCCCTGGGATTGATATTGAGCTGTTCCTAATCTTCCATTTCATGAATGGCACATAATTCTTGCCTTGGTTTCTGCTCATTTCTGATCTAAATAGACCAAATTGTACAGTTCAACCCAACTGTTTTATTTGTCCCCCTCAACAGAAAATGGCTTAAAAATTTCATTTCAAGTTGCTATAACTTACCTGCTTAGTTTCTAGTTTCGTAATAGAACCAGCAATGATGGGATTAATCTTTACCAACCACAGCTCCACCAGCTCTATTCTAGAGAGAGGCAGTCACCCTTCAGAGTAGCACACACAGCCTTAGCCAGACCCAGGAAGTATTGGTTTGCTAGTAAGATGCCACTTATGTCTTCCATTTTTGGGGGGGAAAAAAAAGTCACTCAAAATTTATAGCAGAAAACAATATTGCAGTAGTCCAATGAGATACAAAGCAGATGCCTTCAAGAAACATAAGCAGAGCAGAGCTGACTGACGCCTCCACGGTGCAGACAATTTTGCTCCATTTTTCAAAGACTGAACTGAGAGTGGATCTGTGCTTCCAAACCTGGTTTGTGCTTCTTTCATGGAGGAGATATCCAAAATATCATATTTGGATTTGTTTTCTTATAAACCATGTAAGATCCATACTCATTGTTCCTTACAATCTCTTCTCTTTTCTCTTATTGTCTGTGCTTGGGAATGTTTGTTCTCAGTTTTGACTCCTAGAAGATATTTTCCTGAATGAATTTAGATTTTTTGCATTCTAGTTTTGGTATTCCAGTCTCAAGATGTGCCATTTTACACTTCAAGTATCTCACTTACTTCTAAAACATTGTTTGAGATGTCAAAAAGACCTGGGGCTCACCTAAGCTCAAGTATAAGTGGTTGAGCACATCAAAAGACAGTCTTAAAAGGATCCAGTATAAATCATTATACCACTCTCCACATATTGGAGAATGTGTTTGGGCTCAGCATTTTCTGAACATGTAGACAGCATTCTGACACCAAGAGAGATTACAGACTTGTGTCTGGGCTTCAACAGAAAATGGGAAATTATCAGGAAACAGTTACTGGGAAAATTAGTCTGGTTTTCAAAATAGTACTTCCCATTACAGGAATGTGTTTTGTTGTGCTGGGAAAAACATCTAATAGGAAAAAATCTTCACAGGTCATTAATGAGTGTAATAACAGCAAAAATAATGATGCACTGACTCTGGTAATTAGAAAAATCACCAAGCATAATAAAATGGACTATCATCAAAGGAATCCTATATAGGAAAAATATGCAGATCACAAAGGGAGACTGTTAATGATATATAGAAATTGCATAATAACGTAGTGCTTAACAACCAGTCATCTGAAATCCTGTTTTAGACACGTAAGCAATTCCCTTGTTTACGCAATGGTTGTCCTCTTATTCCTTTCCACAATAATTACTTTCTTATGCACTTTGCATAGTTAGTAACATAACCAGAACTCAGAATGGCCTTTCAAACACAGAATTCAGCTTACCCAAGTAGTGCCTTTAAGTGCCCATTAAAATTGTGATATGACAGCAGAAGCATTTACAATCCTGAGAGTCAAGATAATATCCTGGTGTACACCGCAAATGACAGAAAAACTCTTCCTATTGCCATCAGAGTGGAGTGCTGAATTTTTAAGATGCACTTTATCCACCAGGCTCTGATGGAAAAATAATAATAGCAGGTGGGAGAGAAGACTGATGATCTTCTGGTCATTTAGCTCTTCCCATTTGGTCTCTACCTTGCGAGAATTTTTATGTCACATTTGAATCAAATTAACAATTTACAGAGATCTGATCTTAGCTTGTCACTGGCAGGTATTTTTTCTTATATATAGATAATCTCTTCCACCTAAGGTATATGGGCTCACATTGTTCAGAAACACTGTTTAAGTCTTTATTTTGGTAGAGGCTACTTTCTTTTTCTTTTTCTTTTTTTTTAAACCTGTCATCAATTAAGTCTGGAATCTGATCATTTTCAGGGTCATCTCATGAAAATCTTCTTTCAGATATGGGCTCTGAGTTCTGGCCTGATAATGGTCAGATTAATGCAATCTCACTCTATCATGCTTGAAGCTGGGCAGATAATTTGAGGTGTTGGTCTATAACCAACAGAGAGACAGAGGTACCTCCAGAGGAGTCACATCACCAAGAAATGATTTTACATATTTTGGGCAGAAAGGATATTCTTCAGAGATTCTTTTCTCTCTCCATGGCCAACAGTAGAACAATTTAAAGCAGGTATATAACTTTTCAGAAGCTGAAATGAAGTGTCAGGTACAATCAATCATCAGTTTCTGAGGGATTAAGCCAGCTGTGCATGTCTTTTCTACTGAGGTCAACACAGCACCTGGTCTTTCCCTTTTATTAGCAACAGCCCAGACAAATTTTTTCAAAGGAAGGTCCAGAAGTGCTTGATTCACCCTAGGAGACTGAATGGGGGCTCAGGCAACCTCTTCCAGATCTTCCCAGCCTGCGCCTCTATAATATTGTGTGGAATAAATATCAATTGCTGGGTTAGAGTCCTCTACAATCAGTCTCTAAAAGTGCCTCTTTCTCTCCAATAGCAAAAAAGTGAGCCCAGACACAAACATCACCATCAAATATGTTTATATTTAATCTGGCAAATCCCACCATTATGGTTCAAATAGAAAGCACATCTTGTGCAATTTAGTCTCAAATATTTACAGTTTTGATAGTGCAGCTGGGTATCTCCTACTTTCTAGCAAAGGACAAAGATTTCCAAAGCCATTGCAAAGCATACAATATTTATTCAAAGTAAAGTCTCTCTGATATCTGTTATTGAGTGATAATGTGAGAGGTTGAAGAACAACCTCACAGTTTATATTTCAGTACAATTTCTGGTTGTCTAGAGACCAGATGTTTAAGCAAGAAGATGATTAGCACCGAGTAGGTGGAAGGTTTGAGGACAGGATGATAATGTAGAACTGAAGATTACACATTCTCCAGAATCTTATGTGACTATAAATCACTGGACCTCTTCAAGCTGCATCAGGAGAGAAATTCCATGTATGCCCTCCATCAAAATGAAAATTCATAGCAGTGAGAATAGTTATGATCTGGCTTTGACAGACAGTAGTTAATAAACTAGTGGGATGAAAGCAATTTTACTTGAATTTTAAGGTAGAATGAATTTAAAAATCAGTTGAAGGTCCCCTTCTACCATATTGTTACGATGAAGTTGAATGGATAAATAAGTGCAGCACATAAAAGTCAAAGCAATTCATAGAGTTAGTCTTTGGAGAAGGCAAAGATTTCTTCCTGTGTGCATGGAAAAGGATTTAAACCCCTGACCCATTCACCAAAATGCCAAATCAGGAATTAATACAGCAAACTACTTCTCTCTCTGTCCTTCACAACATTATGCTAAATAGGCCTCTTGAAAAGGAGCAGGGGGGGAACAGATCAGTCTCATCAGAAAAAGGGTTACCACAGTTTCAGGTGCATGGTACCTCTTGGGTTACAAATCCCAGACATTTCTAGGAAGAGCACTTCAACACAGTTCACGAAAAAAAATCTAAACCCTATTCCACCTCATTTCCAAGTCTGATGACACACAAACTTTGCACTATATGTTGGCAACTTGACATATATTTTTCTAGCAAGCTCAAAACCAAATGCAGTGGTAAAATTCTGGCATTGGTAAGTTTTAATTTGAATGTCACAAAAAGTTTTCCCCAGTGTCTGAACTTTGGACACTTTTTCCTCACTCTGGTCATTTTTGACCTAGTTTTAAATGTTGTGGAATGAATTCTACTTAGGACTCACTTGCTCAAGCCCTCAGACTGTGTCCTCTTGCCACAGCTGCAGCAATATTGTTGCACAATAGCAAAATGATGTGACAAGTTTTTCATAGAGACTGATTTACAAGGCAATAGATTATTTTCCTTTAGAGATATGAAAGATATAAACAGGATCTAAACATTCTTCCTGCAAACATTTACATATGTTTTACACTTCGTTTATCAGAGTGAGCTAATTGACATCAGACACTTGTGTGCACAAAGTCAAATGAGTGCATGAACACTATCACTAGCACAGGGGGTCAAAAACTAAATGAAAGCCCTTAGATAAACAGTTATATATATTCAAGTGGGTGGTTAAGAAGTTACAGCCTGTCAGCTGAGCTCTGGTACTTGGCTTGTGGAAGTTCTTCACGTGCAAGAGCACAACTCCACTTTGACACGAGCAGCGGAGGAGAGGTTCAAGCACGAGCATCTCCCAGAGCGGTTGAGGTACACCGAGAGCAGGAACATGCACGGTGATGACAGCTCAACAGCAAGAAGCATTTCGGTAAAGGTCAGGAGAGATGTGCTGCCAAACCTCTGAGCCCTCCTTCTTCAAATCCACTTTTCAAAGGTCACCACTGCAAGTGATGGGAGGACTTGTGCAGGGGATGAGGAGTGTGTTTCCATTTTAGATCAAGGAGCTGCACAAATCTTGATGTAAGCCTCAGGAAAGGCCCTGTAGACCCCTTGAAAAAATAAATCTTTATTTTATCTCAACACTGCCTATTTCAAGACAGAGCAACACTCAAAAGATTTGCATAGCTGAAGCGATTACTGAAATTCCTCAGAAGAATTTACTCAGAGTGAACCCTTGGCTAGCAGGAAAAATTTTAAAAGGCCATATAAAAAACTTTTTCTTCACAAATGACTTTTTGTTGATTCTCTGCTCACCCAAATTTGAGAAATGCCAGGCAAACTAACATATCTTAGTGCTGAACTTATTATAGGAATGTGTCAGCTTTTCTGGGTCTTCTTCATCTATGGAGGTGAAACCAATTCTTCAGAAACAAGAGCAAGACATGAGTTTTATTTAACAAGCCACCACACAGAGGAAGGACAAGAGTGTTACTCAGCACTTTGTTGATACGAGAGGTGTATGTGCTGAGAGAGAGGCTCTTTGTGCCTTCCTACAAAAGGCCTGAAAGAACATAAAACAACAAACAAGCCTGACAGCACTCAGGTCTGACAGTGTGCTGAATAAACCTGAGTTGTGTGAATTACGATAGCTCATTTGTTAGAAACACAGAGGTGCACGCAGAGAGAGGAAACAGAAAATAGTTCTTGGCACTGTCAGGGAGCGCACACCTGTCTGTGATTGGATCAATCTCATACCTGTACAAAAAAGTCTTTGCAAAGGACGGGAGATTTGAAAAGAGAGGTTGCTCCAAAACACTCCTCATAGATCCTGAGAAGGACTCACCTTGGTCTGAACGGCACAAGAGGATGTGCTACTCTAAGAATCACATAAAATTGAACTGTTCGGTTCCGCTGCACCCCTCATGAGAAGGACGTGGACCTGCTGGAGTGAGTCCGGAGGAGGGCATGAAGATAATTAGAGGGCTGGAGCACCTCTGCTATCGAGACAGGCTGAGAGAGTTGGGGTTGTTCAGCCTGGAGAAGGTTCTAGTGAGAACTTAGAGACCCTTTGAGTAGCTGAAGAGTCTCCAAGGGAGCTGGAGTGGGTTTTTTGGCAAGGACATGGAGTGACAGGACAAGGGGCATCAGCTTCAGACTGTCAGAGGAAAAGCTGAGATTAGGTATTAGGAAGAAATTCTTCCC
The DNA here is from genome assembly GCA_013397775.1 of Eulacestoma nigropectus. Lineage (NCBI taxonomy): Eukaryota > Metazoa > Chordata > Aves > Passeriformes > Eulacestoma > Eulacestoma nigropectus. The sequence continues at coordinate 771,050 of VZTE01005907.1, forward strand.
TGTGAGGATGGGGAGGCACTGGGATGTGTCTCTGAGAAAAGCTGTGTCTGTTTCATCCCTGCAAGTGTTTAAGGCCAGGTTGGATGTGAGTTTGAGCAACCTGATCTAGCGGGAGGCATGCCTACCAAAGGCAAAGGGCTTGGAACTACATAATCTTTTGAGTCCCTTCCAACCCAAACCATTCTGTGATTCTGATTCTATGATTATGTACTGCAGGAATTGAAATGGTAAAACTAATATTATCAATAATTTTAAGCACTAGATAAAATAATTTTTTATTTTATCTGAACTTATCCCAAATTTTGGCAGAATTTTCCAAAAAGCTTCAGAGGGAAGGTTTAGGGCAGGTGAGAAATGTAATGTAATCTAAACCTACCCTCCTTCAGCTTAAGACCATATTCCCTTGTCCCATCACTATTTGCCCCTGTGAAAAGTCTCTCTTCAGCCTTCTTTAAAGTCCCTTTTAGGTACTGGAAGACTCTCTAAGGTCTTGTACGGCTGCCTGTGCTGTCCTAGCAGGCATGGTAGCTGCTTGAGTGGGAATGGCAACCCTGGCTTTGGCAGGCGTTCTCGGCGTCGCTGGGGTCTCTGCTGCTATTGTGTTCAGGAACTGCAGCGCAGCCCCACGAAATGCGGCAGGACGGAAAGCTGTTGCTGGCTCTTGCCTTCCCCTCGGCGCCGCTCGACATAACCACTAGATGGGGCAAGGCACTCACAATGGCCCGTGATGTTCACTTACGGACCCCAGGGCAGCTCCAGAACCGAGCACATCACTCTCTGCTCCCGCAGAAAACATCCAGGCAGAACGCAGTGCTAGCCTTCACTTTCCCATGGCAGCCATGGGAAACTGCTCCATCAACACTGGGCCTATGTGCTCTCCTTCCCACTTAAATGTACATAACATTATTTACTCCTGTCAGATTCCAGCTCCAAAACTGAAAGTGTCCAGCGTCTGCTCCCAAAGAAAAGGTGCCAGGCCAGAAAGCTGTTGCATGTTTTTTCTTTCCTCAAGCAGGCTGTAAACTGCACCAGAAACAGTGGGGCTATGTGCTTTCCTTCTCACTTAAAAGTGCAATCCTACTTTTTTAACAGCCAGCAACTAAGCTTGAAAACTGTAAACATTCATGGATTGCTCCCACACAAAAGTGCCAGGACAGAAAACTCTTGCTGGCCTTCACTCTCCTATTGCAGCCTGTAAACTGCTATAATTGTTGGTAAACTGCACTACCAGCACAGGCTAAGATCTCAGGTGAACTCACCCAGTACCATGAGACATTTGACACAGTAAAAAAAATGTGATTGTACACTTAAATTAGGAAGGCAAGCCCATAGCTCCAGTGTCGGTGCTGCAGTTTGTAGGATGCACAGGGAAAGACCAGGCTACAGCAGGAAGGTAAAGGCCAGCAACACCTTTCTGATCTGTTACCTATTGTTTTGGAATGATCACCAGATATTTTCATTATCTGAGCTTTCTTGGTGTGGTGGTGCATTTAGCTGGCTAGGCAAGTTCATATTCCCATCTGGATCTGCTATTGAAAGGTTACATGGGGAAGGATATGGCCAGGAACAGCTTTTCGTTCTGTCACCTTTTGTGCTGGAGCAGTCACCAGGGATTTTCAGTTTTGGAGCTCTATTTCTGCTAAAGTCAGAGACTGTGATTGTACACTTAGTTGGCTAGGCAAGCATATAGCCTGTAGTGTTGGTGCTGCTGCTGAAAAGCTACAGGGGGAAAGGTGAAAGCCAGTAGGACCCTTCTGGCATCTTTCTGTGGGAGCGCTAGCCAGATATTTTCATTTTGGACCTGTACTTGGGGAGAGTTGCAGAGTGTCATGGTGCATTCAGGTTCTTCATCTTGACTTTGTAACCTTTCAACAGGCTCAGGTGATAGTGATGATAGGTATTAAAGACAGAGCTCTGGTTTGGGTGGGGCTGAAAAATACGCTCTCAGTAGCAATAGCCCTCAGGGCTGAGCACATCTTTTGTGTAAGCCTTAGCTGCCAGCTGGCCTTTTTCTTGCTGGCTGTGGTCACCGCCATGGTTAGGTGTTGGAGCAGAGACAGAATCCTGGGTTTGTGGCTTCGGATGGAGATGCCAGGGGAAATTGAGGCCTAACAGCAGCTTTTGGCCTTGGCAGTTGTGCGTGAATTTAGTTTCTCTTTGCTTGTCTGTGCATCTTCACCACACCCATGGCCACCACTCCCGACTTCTGACAGCCCCGGGATGGCTGAGGACATTTCAAAAGCTATGAAGAATTGCTCATTAATTACTGGGTAGTCATACTGAGACTATAATTTGAGACGACACTATTCCTGCACACCTTGCTAGTGTGGTTCACTAGGCCAGGCAAAGACTTTACTGAAGAATCATCTCCAAACCAGCTCTGCTTTGGTCTGTGGCTGGAGGACCTCATTCCCACCTGTGCAGGAGAGTCCTGAGCTATGTAGCTGGACTCGTTCTGGCATTCACTCAGGAACTGCTATTTTTATTAACTCTTGTGGATCCTGAACAAGGGTCAGAAGGCTGCAACACAACACTGTAATCCAGAATTTTAATGAATATACATCTGGCATTGACAGGAGTGTGTAGAAATACACTCCTGGTACTGCAGCACCAGTACCCAGGAAGACTGGTTGTAGACAAGGAAGGTGACAATAGTCCACTTCTTGGGATATCCAAATATTCTTGAAGTGTCAGTGTCTCAAAGCATTTGCTTTCAGCATTAATTGAACTGTATTCGCTGCTTTGAGAAAGAGACCATTTGTTCCTTTCAGATTCAGGCACACAGAAAATTAGAGCAATTACTAATCTAAGTGAAGGCAATCGGTCTTATTTATACAATTAAAGGCACTTTTACTACAAGTAAAGATTTACACAATAAAATGCAGGTTTGGGCCACATCCAGACTTATTCTTTTATTCCACCTGTTGCTGCAAATGTTTGACTTGTTTCTTGGCTACAAAAAAGTAAAGGCTCTGTTTAGTCATATGCTGTCTCCAGAGACATGGTCTTCAGTGTAAGGGCTCCCCACGTTCAGTCATGTAGTTAACATGTGAGGATCTCTAGGAACACTGAACACAAATTATACATCCAAGCATTTCCTTGTTAATTTATGGAATTTTTTTTTTTTGCCATGTGGCCTTATTTTTAGGAACTCAGCAGCTAGGAGTGCTTAAAAATTTCTAAGATTTATATAGGGGAATAGAGAGAGACTGAGACAGTGGTGCTTCTTCTCATTTTCTTTTCCTCCTAAGAAAAGACAAGAATAATGAGTTTACACAGAAGTAGTCTGCAAATAATGTAACATGTTTTCAAGCTCTGTTCATGTCTTCAACATCCCTTCTACTGAAATGTCTGCCCTAATCAGATAGAAGACAGAGCCCTCTTCTTGTGCTTGAGCCCTTAAAGGTGTCTTTTAAAGGACACAGTGCAGAAGATTATTATGGAGGGCAGAATTTGTCAGCCAACAGAGGTGAAATTCCTGGTACAACCAGTAGTGAGGCTGAGGTTGTTATTCCTGGAAGTAGGCACATGCACATATGCACCACAGATAGACATAAATGCATGGCCACCACACAGATCTACACAGACACACAGATCACTCCCATGAACCCAAATGCCAGCAACAGCTGTCAGGGCTTCGTACCACCGAAAGTGATTCTCCTAGAAAATGCAAAGTCCTTAAGGGAATGACCTGCAGCGTGATCTTACCAGTTGGAAAAAGTGAGAGGTACACACAAAGTGATTTGATCTGCAGAGTCTTTGGTCCCTTGAAGAATGACTGGCTCTTCAGAATAATGAGGAGGAATATAAGAGACTTATTTGTGCTGCCTGAAGAGTCACCCTTAAAAACCTTCTTCAGCATTCTGTTGCCTGCAGATTAGTTCAATCGAGTGCTGTCCATTGCAGCATTACAGCAGACAGCAAAACATGTGCATGTGACTTGAAACTGCATGTGGCAGTTGTTTCATGTCACCAGAAGAAAGCCAGAAGCCTTTGTTAGACAAAAGAACACCCTTGAAAAATGCTTTGTACTAAATGGAAATCTTGGAGTTGCGAGGCCTGTCTTGGAGCCATTACTTTTACACTGTTCAAAAGACTGGAAAAATGAGGTCTTAACATACAAAGAGGAATCACCTCACTTTATACGGTATCTCTTCTGTCTTTGAACTACCAATTCTCCTGAACAACTGGCAGCACGTAAGACCACGTTAAATATTTCTCAGGTTATCCATGAAATGATCTAGTCTTTGTAATGTTTACACTTTGAAGTTTCACTATCAAGGTATCTGGTTACCTGCATTGGGTAGTCCCCTTGTCTTTTTGTTTCTTTGGACCTTGCAGCTGGGGAAGAGTTGCCCACAGGTTCTCGCTCTGACTCAATTCTAGCTGATGCTCTAAAGTGAGCAGACCTTTCCTGGCTCGTGGACCAACTACAGCCTCAGCCTGAGCAGATCTTGTGAAATGTCTACTGGCAAGGATCATAGGATCATTAAGGCTGGAAAACACCTCTGACTGGTCACTACCTTGTCAACTAGATCACGGCAAAAAGTGCCACGTCAAGTCATTTCTGGAACACCTCTAGGGATGGTGACTCCACCACTTCCCTGGACAGTCCATTCCAATGTTTAGCAACCCTTTCCATGAAGAAATTCCTCCTGATGTCCAGCCTGAATCTCCCCTGGCACAACTTGAGGCCGTTTCCTCTCATCCCATTGCTGGTTGCCTGGGAAAAGAGACCAATCCCCACCTGGCTACAACCTTCTCTTAGGCAGCTGTAAAGAGTGAGGAGGTCTCCTGTGAGCCTCCTTTGCTCCAGGCTAAACAACCCCAGCTCTCTCAGCCACTCCTCATAGGACTGACCCTGTAGACCCTTCACCATCTCCATTGCCCTTCTCTGGGCACACTTCAGCACCTCAATGTCCTTCCTGAACTGACGGGCCTAGAACTGGGTCGACTCAGAGAAGTAAAACCAGTGATGTTTTGGGGGTATCAACCTCAGTTTCCTAAGACTGCAAACTCTTGCTTTGAGTCATAGAGTTTAGAAGTTTCTGAAAGGGTAAAACCAGAGGATTCCATGAAATGGGAGGGGTTTGAGTGGACTAGTGTGGGGGCTTGTGTATTGCTCTCTTTAAAAAACAAAAATATGTAAAACCCAGATGAAGTCCTTTAACCACAAGGAGTGGGAGGTCATTCAGAACCTGAATCTGGAGTGAACTGATTCATTTTCTTTGTATCAGAATCCAAAATTTGAAATGACAACATTTCAAAAAGGCAGTTCTCAAATAGTTTTCTTTATTTTAACTCAATTATTTTCTGAGTGTTTTAAAGCCCAGTGAGTCTGCCCATGTTGACCCAAAGAGCAGAACCATATGAATAAGGGAACAAGGAAAACGGTGAAGACAGGAAAGCTTTTCTACTAAAGTAAAAATTCTTTCTACTCTTTAAAAGGCTCACTGTCACACATTTTTGTCCTTTGTGATCAAATGAAATACATGTTCGTGGTTTCTTACGGCAAAGGTCCGTAACAACCAAATCTTAGAATTTCATCAATATGTCATTTTTTTTCAAGATTTTGAGCTAATTCAGAATGTCAGCAAGATAATTACTACATAAAAATTGCCTTCTTCATAGATTGTTGGGTATTTTGTTTTATGATAAATGAATTTTTTTGTATCAAGTTGTTCATTTAAATACAGTAATATTTAATAATGATTATCTAAACCAATATGTAACAATACTGATTGTTTGCACTGTTCCTGCACTCTGCTTGACCTCATCTATTCTTCTCATTACGTGGCCCTGTGGATTCTCTAGCAAGTTTCCTATTTCTGTTGTTTCTGAAGAAAGACTGATGACTGGTTTTGATTGTCTTTGCTGGTCTTTTTTAAACATTCTTTTTCTGAGCCTGCCTTGCTATGTTTACACTCTCCTATTTTCATCATTTGAACCAGCAAGCATTTTTCAAGGATGTCTCTATACATTACATTACTTCATAGATAAAGAAAAATGGTTGGTATTTCAAGTATTTCATGACATATGAGGCTGTAATAATTTTTCAGAAGCAGAACCAAAACATGTTCGACAAAGATTGTGTTGAAATCTTAGCATAAATTTACTAACAGACTATCTGTAACAAAGATCTTTCAGGTACTTAATAGTTTATGGTTTGCTCTTCTCAACAGAACAGTATTACAACGTTTAACATTACCTGATCGTTATTTCTACAGAAAATGAGCAATATCAGAAAAATGTTCCATCCATTCAACAAGAAATGATACAGAATATTCTACCAACCACACTATGGCCCCTTGCCAGCAAACATTCTGAGAAACACTTTCACTTGCAAATCTAAAAGCTTGCAGGAAAAGGATATGCCTTGGAAAAATAGAAGGCTGTCTGGACAAATTTATCCAAAGTATGCAAACTTTAAGACATACACAGCACTATTCAGAGATATGTTGGCTTTTTAAAACAAGATGTTTCAAAACAGTGCATTTGATAAATGTGTTGTGGGAAAGCACAAATCCGATCATAATTTCCTGAGAAAATCACAGGCTAGTAAACAGCCTGGGACAGTTGTGAGAGTGTTTGCCTAAGCCAAATGGAAACTGGGGCTCTGATCCCATATCTACCTCTTTCAGGTAAAGAAATCAGGCAATAAAACAGGTATGGTAGTGTGTGGGGTGTGGTGGATTGTCTGTACGTCATCTCAGGTGAAGTCATGACTTAGAAAGTACTTACAGTCCTTGCTATGCAGTGTTATGCAAATATAAAGTGAAGCCATAGAGCAGAAACAAGTAATTATATATTACTCACTCTTCTGGAAAATCCAAGGCTTCACTGCTGAAAGCTGATCGTATTTCTACTGAACTTCCTGCTGCTTCTCTGACAAAAAGGAAAACAGGCATGACTTAGATCCGTATTGACCAATAATTTGAATGTCTCAGCTCCACATTCAGACTATGCAGCATCCTGCTTGCCAGATGGATATTCTTCAACAGATTTATTTTCTAATTTGTGACTCTATCTAGTGCCTAGATTCTGCACATACAGATATGCTGGGCATTTTGGGGGAGTGTAGGGATATTCGACACAATCTACATGAGCTAACTGGGGTATTGGATGTGACTAGTCACAGCCTCACAGAATGCTCTGTTGTTAGAGCAGTGTACATGCTAAACACTGAAATACTCACAGAAAGTGAGTGGGTTCAGCTTTAGTTGAAAAACTTCACCTTGCCCTGGCCTGCATGTGTGCCCAATAGGAAAGAGAAGAAGAAGGCAGGTGCATCTAATCTGGTAAAATGGATTGGCAGATTCAACTTTATTCAAAAGAAAATTAACTTGTGAAAAACACATTTTCAATGCAACTCCAATCATCACTTTGACTCATCTAGAGAAAGAATGGAGTAGGGGGGGAGAAAAGTATGTGTATATAAAATTCCTTAATAACATGGAGCTAAAGCAGTAACTTTCTGAAGTCTGGACTGAGTGAGTTAAAGATATGTTGATTTTCTGCTATCCAAAAGGCCTGTGACATGATTGTACTTTGAAAACCAAGCATACATCTGTATTTGCATTGCTTTGGTCTTGAAATTGACACTATTCCTCATTTCATCAAACTTCTAGCCAAACTATGATATCCAGTTACATCTTTCCTTATGCCAATACAAAGCGTGTCCACAGACTGGTTTAAGATTTCCAATATCAAGGAACTTTCTGTGTGTCTTTCTTGCTGCTTAGTGTGAGGTTCATTATCTCTCTGCGTTAAATCCTGATCTTCATGCTTCTAGATTTATCCTCTCTGGCTCCTAGTTTCTTAATCATACAACTGAAAATGTCTTCTTTTTCCCCTCCTACCAAAGACACCTTGAATAGTTTCCTCCTTGCACTGGGATCTTAAGAATTATGCCTCTCTTGGTACTGATGTGTCTTTATCACAACATTGCTACAATACAAAGAGGTCCCCTGGAATCAGTAATTTTGCTGAAGTAATTAATTCAATTGCTTGTTTCCAGAGAAACATGTGCTTTTCAATTGTTCTGAACATAGTGTCTTCTAGGGTTTCAGTTTTTCAAATACTTTATCTTTTCTTTTCCATGTCTGGTTGTTAACAAGAAAGCCCTCTTACCTTCCTGCTAAAGGCACACTGCACTTAAATAAAGGGTGGTTTTCTGGAGCAATTTACACCAGGACCCTGAGGTTGTTTGCTATTTCCTCCTCCCTCCTTAATTCTTTTTGCCTGTTACTTAGTATGTGTTTAGAGTAAGAGATGGGGTCTGAGGCACTTCAAAGCTGCAAATATCTATGACATAACTCTTAACTCTCTTCTGACCTCATTTCAACTAATGCAAGCAGCTTCCTTCACAGTATGACTGCCCTATCTGCACACCACACACCTGGCACTCAGCATTGTCACTGTAAGGTCATGTCATTCCGGGAAGCTTTGTTAATATTTCTCACTAGTAACACAGTGGGAACAGTAGCTGCCATAGTTCCAGCAGCATCCAGGGAAGTTTTCTTTGTGTCCCAACTTGGTCATCAGAAAGGTTTTAGAAAAGATGAGTAAGCAAGCTGGTTAGGCATACATAGATCTAAACATCAGCTAGGCTGATGGAAAGAATAACCCCAGTTTGGCTGAATCATTAGCTATAGGGCTGAAATAATGTACTTTTTCATGAAAGCTGAAATTGATAGGATATGGCTTTCAAAGGCGCACATCAATTTCTACACCACATTACTGTAGTAGTCCTCATTTCCTCCTCGTACCCTTTACCACTGAAATAAATTCAGGCCTTCTCTGCACTGCTCAACACCTTTTTCAGTGCCCCCAGCTCTTCTTCGTGTTTCTAATTACTCTTGGAGTATACTCAGCTTTCTCTTCCCATTCATCATCTGTTTGGTTGAGAAGACAAATTGGAAAGGAAATTGCCTGTTACTTCCCCGTGGTTGCAGTTACAGACTGTTCTTGTTTGGCTACCTTATTTTGTTTCAGACTGGCTCTTTTTTCCATTTCCTATTTAAGAGTGTGAATCCAGTCCCCAGTTACTACAGATTATTTTGTTTCCTTGGTAATATTACCAAGAGTTTAGCCAACACATCAAGGAAACTGATTCTTCCCCTCTATTCAGGGGTTGTGAGACCATAATGAAGTTCTGCATCCAGTACAAGAAAGGCATTGACAGACTGAAGGGAGCCCAGTGGAAGGCCACTGGGATGATCAGGGACTGGGACAAACCTACAGAAGGAAACAGTCTTATTTAATTCAGCCTGGAGAAACAAAGGCTACATAGGGACATAATTTCATTCTTCCACAATGTAAAGTGGGATTATAGAGAAGAAAGAGACAGATTCTTCCTGGAGGTGCACAGTGAAAGGGCAAGAAAAAATGGACACAGGCTATAATATGGGAAATTCTGATTTAAGGAAAAGAAGTGTTCACAGCATGGATGATTAAGCATGGGAGGAGACGTCCAGAGATGTTGTGGGTTGTCCTTTCCTTCAGATACACAAAAAATGACTTCTTTGAAGCTAGCCCTGCTTAAATTGAGAGATTCAACCACATAATGTCAGGAAGTTCCTTTCTATCTAAATTATGTTGTGTTTCTATATCTTAGTTATACTGAAACTTCTTCTCAGATTTACTAAAATTCACCAACAGACTTACAAGTCATTTAATGGGGAGAGCAGGGATGAGGGGGAAAAAGCAGACTGACAGATGAGTGAACAAATGGAGTAATGCTATCAGATTCCTTTTCCTAGTGATATACTTGTCCTGACCACTGGCAAAAAATATTAGACTACTAGCCAACATCATTCCTTGCTGAATGTCAGTGTCTGCAGTAAGAAATCCAGATTACCATTAAGAGTTTCCTTTTGTGCCATTCCAAAAGCAGCTATAGCTGTATTTGTATTGATGCTGTATTTTTACCCATCCTGGCTGCCACACAGACATGCAATAGCACTGTGTTATGTTTATTTCTGTTGTGTGACATGTGTCTACAGGACACCCTTGCAGAATAAGGAAATAGTTCAGCAGTGGCAAATACTAACAAGCTGAAACATTAGGGAACTTCAGCCAATGACACGATAATCAAAGAGGTAAGCTTCAATGAAACAATCATACAGGCAGGAACTGGTTTGGCTTGCAATACCTCACAGCTATGTGAAATATGAGAGCTTTCCAAAGCTGTTGTTTGGGAGTTCAAGGAGTGTGAGAACAGTCAGCAGAGAGGAAATTGAATGTATGCAAATTTTATGTAGATATCTTTTGTTAGAGTGTGATTGAAGCCGCGGAGGAGGAGCACCCTTTCAGGCCAATTTAAAAGCCAGGGACAGGCTGTCAGCTTGAGATTAGCCTCTCTATTTCTTCATGCACAGACATGTGGTCAAGGATTCTTCTCGGTGTTCTGTCCTTGAGCTGGTTTCCCACAGTGTCTTCCGAAACGTAAGTGGTCACACATTCTGTGTCTTTATGATAACATATTTTGTTGTATTTCCCACCAGCTTATTCCTTCTGGGACACTGCTATATCATAAACAGGATATTTGAGACCTAGATCTTTAAATGTGTCAACTTGGAAGTAGATGACATTGAAGGATGGTTTGGAATGGTGCTCTCCATCATAAAACTGCTATGAAATCTAGTGTAAATGACAGAAACCTGGAACTGGAGTAGCTGAAGTGGGATGTGCATGGGTAAAGTGGGAAGGAGACTCAGGACTAGACTAACAAGTAACGCTTATCAGGATTGATATGCATCAGCAGCACAGAAGGAGCACGGTGTATGGGGAGGCGCTAGAGGCCAGATAGTGGCTGGGACTAGGGACCATGCTGAATGGCAAACGCAGTGCAATTAATAATCATATTAGCACTGTCAGTGTCCATGGCTTTATACAAACAGTAGGTTTCAGCCACAGTTTTCAAAAATACACCAACATTAGAGCTTAAACCCCCTTCTCAAAAATCCTAAAGGAAAACACTGTGAAAGACAGGTTAGCTTCCTCCCATACACCGTTAATTTTAATAATTTTAATTTTGGTCTTTGAATTTCATGCAGCCTGAACCGGGCAAGCGAAAATAAAAATAAAGGTAATATAAGCTGGCAAAGCTGTGGGAGAAAAAAAAAGGGAAAGGATCAGATTAGAAAGGAAAGATTGTGTGATTCCTGTTATGCTACAAAACCAACTCATTATTTCTGTCATACATCATTTGGGAAGACTAGTTTGGGTAGCAAAACTGGGGGACAGAAACTGAATTTTAGACAAACACAGCAAATATGAAGGAAAGTTTTTCAGAGGAAGAATCTAGAGGAGGAAGGCTGCCTTAATTATAGAGAGCCCAAGTATCAATAAAAAGCTTCAGTGGAAGAAAGAAACAAAGGAAAACACATAGGGAGAAGCATGGAAACAGAGACATGGAAACAGAATTGAGCATGCAGATTAGATTGAGCATTCCCTGGAATTTTCTGCAAAATGGAAAAGCAAGATCATTTCTTGTGCATTAAGTGGATTGACTTATGTCTGTTCTTATATGAGAGATATCCAGAGAAAGAGAAATTTAAAAAATGTTGCAACCATTAACTAGTATTTTTGTCCTTGATCCCAAGAGGAAGCTAAATATTGCCTCTCCTTGTGGGAGGCTGCAGAGGTTTAAGCACATACCTAGGTCATGGGAGGACATGTGCAACCATGCTTTAGCCACTTCAGTAATTGGAGCTGTGTAAATACCTGCAATGGAGAGGTGCAGTATCATGCTGGATAAGACACTGCATAGAATGATGCCAGTATTTCAGCTCAGAAAGAACTGTGAGGGATTAAAATGTTCACATTTGTACTTTCTTAGCATATTATCTTAAATTCATTGAAAGAAATGGAAATCCTTCCACTGGTTTGAGCAACCTTTGGATCATGTCTTCCTTCACTTCTATGGCATTTCTGTGGTATTTTCCTCTCCTGTTTGCTCTGACTTTGCTGCACAATTGAACTTTCTGATCTGGTCTTGCCCCCTTACAGCCAGTATGTGCTCCTGGTCCCATCGGTTGTGCGGAGTGACGCTCCACAGACTGCTTGTGTGCAGTTACACAGCCTCAGCGAGCCTCTGTCCGTGAGCGTTGTCCTGGAATACGGCAGTGTCCAAAAGACTCTCTTTGAGGAACCCGTGACAAAGAATGACTTCTTCAAGTGCAGCGAGTTCAAGGTATTTTCTCTTTTGAAACTACTGAAGAGGAAACTACTGTAGCAGCTGTAAATATTTCTGATTGCAACTCCCCTTGTCGGTGAGGGAAAGAAGACAAATTGTTTAAAATAAGATAAACTGTTGGAAAAGTTGACAAAATAGGAAAAAAAGACATATGGGAGGTAGAAGGGAGCTAGAGAAAGATTTTCCATCTCCGTTCACAGAGTGAATGAAAAAAAGCTTTAGTTTGTCATCAGAGTTGCATGCTCCTTAGGGGACTGTTTAAGAATCAAGCAAGAGAACCCAGATGGCTCACACTTATTCCCTTTCCTATGACTCTGCAATATCTGTACAGATAAGACAAAGAGTCCCAAGGTGAGGTCTTCCAGAACGCAGCAGGAGAAAACACTTCAGAATTAAGGGTATATGGCTGGGGAAACCTGCATGTAAGCAGGGAAATGCATAGGACAGAGCAGAGCTTCAAGTCTTATTACTTAGTGACAGATTACAGGACTTCCACAGCAGAAATTCCCAGAAATTATCTCACACAGGTGGGGCTTCTCATGACTTTGCATAAGCTATTTATGACTCAACTGACAGTATCTGATTCAAAAAACCCTGGGCATCAGGGAACCTCAACATGTCTCATTTACCACTTTTCCTGTGGGGTTTTGTTCCTCTCCAGGTTCCTCCTGCTACTTCTGATCCCGTGGCATTCATTTCCTTCTCTGCCAAAGGCACCACAGTCGACTTAGCTGAGAGAAGATCAGTGGCAATTCAGAATGTGGATGGTGCTGCCTTCATCCAGACGGACAAACCCCTCTACAAACCAGGGCAAAAAGGTGGATGATGAATTTTAGTCAGCTAGAAAAGTGATAAATTGAGGGCAAGGATGGGTCTAGGATGACAGAAACTTACTCTTGTGGAATAAAAAAAAATCATCTGAGTTTGGGATCATCAAAGTTAGAGAAAAATAGAACCAATTCACAAAATTGCAACGAAGCAGTAGAGTTCATGTGTTTGTACTGGGTTAATCGCATTTACAGGATCTCGAGTTTTGTCAGGTTTACTTGAGGACAGTCACATAAGAAGTATCCTTAAAAATACAGAAAATAATAGGTTAAGATTGGAGCTATTAAAATTAATATAAAAATGAAGCAAGCACTTCATTTCTTGTCAACAACTCTTTCTCCTTAACTGCTGATCTATTTCAAAGTGCTGATTCCATCACAATATTTAAACTACAGTACTAGCTGTGGTGGAGTTAGCTATCTCTTTAGCATAATTATACTTCAATGCTGCACAGAGTTTACACTTAAAAGACAAATTCTTCCTTCTCTATGAATTTTTCATTGAATTGGTTTGTATAAACAGGTTTTTTTAGGAAATGGTCCAAAGAATGGAGTCCTTCAAGAAGGATTGAAGGCAGTAAACTGCATTTACTACAGAGGTTGCTTTAGTCCAAGTGGGTCATAACTGAAGATATTTCAGCTGACATTTATTTTGGTTTTCTTTTTTCACTGGCTAAGATAATCAATTCCTTTTATGTTCTCTGGGCACTCTTTAGTTTTCCCAAAAAGCCTGGGCAAATCTGTGTACCAAAAATTATTTATCACTGCTAATAATCTGCATGTGACACTTGGGGATAAGGTTTGAGCATGATTATGGTGGTGCCAGGTTGATGGTTACACTAGACAATCCTGGAGGTCTCTTCCAACCTCGATTCTGCAATCTTTTTTTGTTCTGTGTCTTTTTCAGTGATGTTTCGCGTGGTCACTTTGGACAGCCAGTTCAGACCTATGCAGGTGACGGTGAGTGATAGTCAAAACTTTTCAAGCACCCTCTTGAGGTACCTCTTCACTGAGACTCTCTCACTTGGATATTGAATAAGAAGGGCCTGGGATAGGCCTCCTGATATTTTTTGAGAACTGCTGTTACCCCTTAATGTCACACTCCATCCTTTCCCTGCCTTTATAGAAAGCAAAAGCTCTGAAAGCACTTTTGGAAATCTCTCACAGCACACAGGTGTTGTAGTCACTTTTCCTGTCCCAGATATGTAGAAAAAGACTGGATCCTTTTGCAGAAAAGACAAATTCACAAACAGGTTATCCTCTTAAAATTATCTGTTTAATTATAGACATGAGTTTCAAATTGTTTCTTTGGCCTAGTCTTCTCTTTCCAGAAAAAGCTATTCACAGATTTCTTTATGTCCTACTATTTATCAACCTCCATGGTCAGTTAATTGATGTTTTGATAATTTTTTCTCTCCCTTTTCTCCTCCTCCAGTATCCCAGAATCATCATTGAGGTAAGAGATACAACATGAAATTAAAGCACAAATTCCTTTGGAAAGACTATGCTTCGTCATTCCCCATAGAGTCAAGAGCTGAGGGAGACTCATCCAGAGCACACCATTTAAAGCCAATGGATTTGAGGTTGAACAGTGGCAATATCCACTATCAAGCACTAGAGGAGAAGAAATCAGCAGAACTGGAGAAGTTAGTCAGAAATGGCGTGGGGTTGCTGCTCTGTCTTTTATTAGAGTTCAAAGAGGAGTGTTCTGTCCAGTCTCACTTTGGGAGGACTGCAGTAAATAACTGGTGAAATGGCCTCATTCTCATACATAGTGCATAAGAATAGTCACTTTCTGAAATGCCATGTTCTCATGGGGACGGGCTAACAATGAATCATCTTGTACCACATTTCACATCACTACATCTCCAAGCACTTTCTGAGAGAGGCCAGCATAATATTCCTGTTTTATAGAGGCAGTTGAGTCAGAAAGATTTATGCTAGAAGAGTTACAGATACGCAAACAGTGTCCCAATCAGGAACTGTTTCTGAATAATCTGAGGCCATCCGTCAGCATAGTTAATTCTCAGTTAAACATAAGCTTAGGCTTGCTTAATCCACAAGCAGAGATGGAAAGTCAGAGCACATGTCATCAGCCCCAAAGCACTCTCAGCCTGTGACGCATTTAGCCGATATGTCAGGAGACAGCACTTGAAAGAAGGCAAGAAACAGGGTGGTAAAGGTTTTTCTACATCTCTTTCTTCCACTCTCCAGGATCCAGAGCAAAACAAGATCTTCCAGTGGCTGGAGGTAACATCCAAGCACGGAATCGCCCAGCTCTCCTTTCCACTAATCTCAGAGCCTATTCTGGGGTCCTACCAAATCATTGTGGAGACAAAGTCAGGTGAAAAAGAGTACCAGTCCTTCAGAGTGGAGGAATATGGTAAGCAAAGGCTCATAAACTACCCTGTGCTAGCAGTGAGGCTCGGCCTAAATCAGATAAGAGCTACTAGTGCAGAGTTTAAGTCCTTTGAATTCTCCACTTCATGGCTGGAAAAGAAAGACAAAGAGAAAGCTGGGTGGACTGGTGCATGAGAAACAAGCCTTTCCCAGCTATGTTGTCATTATTGCTGGTGACCTGAGATAAAAGATGAGTTGAAAAGAGGTAGTGTCAGCGATCAATTTGATTTTATTGTTTCACTTAATCTGTCGCCTTTCTCCTTCACTGCAACTGAATTGCGTAATAACTTATGTTCTCCAGGGCTTAACTAGTTTGAGACATTGGAATTACTCATATTTCTTTAAGATGAGATATTAAAGTGATTTATCATGGGTTTTGCTGTGACTGTTATACTTATTAGTATGATTATTATTTAATTTTAAAGAAGTTACTCATCTTACCACTGGAGGTTATTTTTTCTATTGTAATATACTACAGTCAGTTCCTAGTTAGATTCTTCTTTGACCCATTTCCTCTCCTTTGTTGGTGAAAATGTCTTTGCCAACTGTTTTTTTACTGTCTCTCTCTCTCTCTCTCACACACACACACACACACACACACACTTGTGTATGGCATGCAATTGCTGATCAGTCATATTCACATTATGTTCTCAGTGCTGCCGAAATTTGAAGTGACAATCACTGGGCCGAAGGCGATTTCTTTCTTTGATGAAGAAGTCAGGGTGAATGTTTGTGCTTCGTAAGTAACAGAAGACAAGACAATTGTGCACAACAAATGGGATAGGCACTGGATGGTGTGCTGTGCTGGGAAGCAGAGATCCTGCTGCTGGTTCAGAATGTGGCTTAGAGCAATTCCTTTAGCTATGACTTTCATGATATAAAATAGGATAATTCTTCTCCTGCTACATAGCAGAATTAAAACTGGGAGTGTTTGTGTATGTCCAAATCAAGCACTTCATACTTGCTAGCTGTTGTGTTTTATTATTACAGAAAAGGAGAGTCTATCAGTAAAATTGCTGGCTGTGATGCTGCCAAAGTGCAGGGTGCCAGGAGCTAAAAGGGTGGATAGGGTATCTTTCTGCAATATGTTCTGCTTTGTGTAAGGTACTAATGAGAAGAAGCAGCAGGGAATGATATCCTGAGTCCAGCACCACTTTCCAGCTTCAGACCTTGAAGAATGACTGCACCAAGACAATGATAAACCAGGGGGTTTTTAACAAGATGGCAGAAACAGCCTAAAAATAGTAGAAGGGAATTCTAGTAGGGCTAACTGATTGTAATTCCCAACTGCTCTTCTGTCTGTGCTCTGGGCACTCCAGAGCAATTTAGAGTCTGCATTTCTCTGCAACTTTTGCAGGTTTTATGTTAAATCCACATGATTGAATTCTTGTGTTTCTTCCTCTCCTAGGTACACTTACGGCCAGCCAGTACAAGGGAATGCCCGAATCAATGTGTGTCGGCAGCACTTTTACAGTCCACTGTGTGAACAAAACCGGAAAAAAACCTGTGAAGCTGTCACTGGACTGGTATGATACATAACAAGTCTGTTCTTCCCTGTCAGCTTTACGTGTGGCACAGTATTTGGTGGCCTCATTAATTTCCAAGGGAACACCAGAGAGACAATCTCAGTGGTGTGGTTTTTCTCACTATCTCCCAGGCACTGCTGGAAGATCATGAACGTAGCTTTTACCAATGACCTTACTAAAAGACTTTGATTTTTTTTCCTCAGGAAGAATTAGTAGGAAGCAGGGAAGCCTATGAAACCGTAATTTTGTAATCATTTCTAAAACACTGGGGCTGCATTCTTACCAAATCTAATCAGCAGACCTCTGCTGGGAGTCTTTGAGGACACTTAATGTTAAATGAATGATTAATTTGTTCACTAGCTCAGACTCAATGTGCTGTGGTCACAAAGCACAGGCATCATATAAAATGGGTTTAAGAAGGAGCATGAGCATAGAGAAGATTAGAGGGGATAAGGAGAGAAGTTTCCAGGTGCTAGAGTAAATTATCTTGAAACAGTCATCTGGGATGGGAGCTGGGGAGTGAGAAATGTAAGGTAGGTAGGGAGCTCTTCAGGGACACACTAATACAGATTTAGGAGCAATTTTCCAAAGCTTGAGAAAAATGGGCTTTCCCCTTTGTGCCGCTTTTTCAGCTGGGACGGGACGGCTGCCTCAACACTGTCATCCCCATAAAAAAACTCCAGCTTTACCGCAGCTATGCCATGATGTATGCCAGCCTCCACATAGAAAGCATCGTCACTGAAAATGGGACAGGTAACACCAAGTGGAGGTTGGGAGTAGCTGGTTAAAGCTAATGCATGGAACTTCCACCATCTGTGTGGCAAACAAGCGGCAATCACGGATTTCATTGTGTACCTCTCCATCCAGAGCATCACCACTCCACAGAGCTTGTCAAAAGGAACAGCTTTCTGCCCATGTCTGATTTCTGTTTCCTCTCCTTTGTACTACTGGGTGTGTCTCACAGGTATCCAGATGAAGGCCTATGACTATGTTTCAGTCAACCAAGAAAATGACCGAGTGCTGTTCAGGAATATGGATTCCTACTACAAGAGAGGAATTCCTTACCATGGTGAGGTAGGTACATGAGAGGATACACTTAGACCCAAACTCCCTGAGGTCCAGCATGATGATCTTCGCGTTGCCCCATTTATGGCTGTCCCCTGCCTGTGCTGTCAGCTTCCCATGATAATGCTGCGTAACAGTGACTGCGTAGTTCTCTTGATACTCCTCGAGAAAAAAAGAAAATTGCATTACACCTGGAGTGTCAGTCTCTTTTCTGCTATAGTCAGAAGATGTCTAAAAAGTGAATAAGTGGAAGGTCATATGAGTGGGGAAGAGGAGTCTTCAAGAAAATACTTCAGGAACTGTTGTGCCTAAACTAAAGATAAAATTCACCCTGTGTTGCATCACACAATCTCAGCAATGTTTACTTAAAGCAGTATAGGTGTTGGAGCACATTCCCACTTCTTAGCAACCTACACACGCTGGATAAACCCAGACACGAAATGGACAATGACCTGTACGGCACCATCCTGACATGGAGTGGAGACAGTGGGAGTGCACAGATGTGTAGGAGCTGAAAGGTGCTACTGAGCTCCACAGGTTGCCTGTGGCCATGAAGTCATCTGGTTGTTTTAGGCGTGTTAGTCAACGTTCTTCAACAAATATTCCCCCTCCCTTTGTGACACATAGTTTATTCTGCACTCATGGGAATTTCCCACTGATGGAAATTTTCCTGTCACAGAACTCCTGCGCCCTCAAAATATTGAGGAACACTTGCCTCTTCAATACATTTCACTCTTGATTTCTACTCCCCACAATTGTCCTCAGTGTTTAAGTGAGCATCCTCCAGTAAAGAGAGCTTTTCTTTTTTTGTTGTTCTTTGGTTTTTTCTCACTTCCTTGGGTATTCGTTGTGTACAGATCACTGTGACAAATGTGGATGGTGAGCCTGTTGCCAACAGCACTGTCCTGCTGGAGATCAACGGAGATCACCTGGCCAGATATACCACCGACAAAAATGGCACTGCTGCTTTTTCCATTGACACGTCCAACTTCTTTGATCCCAGTTTTAAGCTGACAGTAAGTAAACACAGGCTACAGTCTAATTCATGAATAAATACTTCATGGGAGAGAGGGTTTAGAAGGAATACCTGCAAACTGTGAAACTCACATGAGAAAACAGCAGTACCTGAGAAGAGGCAGACTGCAACCCAGCTGTGGTTTTGGGTTGTACTGATCTTCAGCCCCTCTCTGCTTTTCCCTCCCCTCAGAAGCTCTTTCTGCATTCATCTTCCTTCTCTTTATTCTATGTGTTAGACGACCTTCCTCAGAGACTGCACTGCCTTCCTGATCTAGCCTTGGTGCATGCCAGCATCTTTCACCGCTGCTGCCTTCTTCCCTGCATTTCTGCTGGCACAAACTCATGCCTGTTACCATCACGTGGTCTTCTTGTACTGTCACGCCTTTGTTCTGGTGGGATGGAAAGAGCTGAGAAAAAGTGTGTAGTTCAGAACAATGCCATTCTAATTCACAGTAAGTCCCAGCAGTTTATGCAACTGGTCCCAAACCTGAAAGAAACTGGAATAACCCCCCTATTGCGAAGTGCCACAGGCATCTGGATGCTTTAAGGTAGCCAGAAGGCTGCTCACTCTGCATTGGTGAAGCACAGATTTTTCACACCAGTTTTTCTTGTGGCTTCAACAGCCTCACAAAATCAGCTCCTTAACAGAATATTTTACAGGAAAGATGCCTTTGCCTCTCACCTGCCTTGCACTTTCTTTTTTTCCACACTGTTGGTTTCCCATGTATGGTTTTCTGTTTCATAGGTCAAACAGGCACCAGAAGAATGTGCAGACTTTACCTGGGGCATTGATAACAAGCCCAAAGCCTCATTCCTTGTCCGGCGTTTCTACTCGCGGACCAACAGCTTTCTGAGAATTGAGCCAGTGACAGAGAAGCTCAGCTGTGGCCAGCAGCGAACGATCAATGTTCACTATGTCCTGAGCAGAGAGGGCTACAGCAACGCCACACACACAGACTTCTACTATGTAGTAAGTGCTGCTACTCCTAAAACATCTTTTGTTCACCTTCTCTCGGGCACCTTATAAGGCAGAAATCTCATAATCAGACAGTGGTTACAGATCATGGCTCAACCTGATGGCCTTCGAGGCTTCTCAGAACAATACTCAAAATCAATGATTTCATGGTGGAAGGGAGGAGGTGCTTTTGACTCACTTTCATGAGCTTTTTCTATGCCCAGGTGATGACAAAAGGAAAAATTACTCTCAGTGGCCAGAAGCAAGTCAGCATTTCTGGTGGTAAGTTCCAGACCATATTACTACTTGTACTTCAGAGCATCGTTCTGAGCACCAGGGCATAGTAAGTTTTGCAAGAAGTGATGAAAGCAGAGAACTGTGGCTAAATCAGATACTAGTTCCTAAATCCCATGACCTGTTACTACTCACAGAATTGTTTTCTTTTGCTGCAGCATCTAGCCAACCACCCATATTATAATTAATTTTATTTTGTGAATAGAAAGATATTTTGTTGTGATCAAACATGTGGAATGCAACCTTCATCTGTTTTATTGTGTTATTTTATTATGCCAAGGAATATTTATGGTCTCAGAGTTAGTGTGTGACATCCTAGTCTTCACCAATTAGTATAACAACACTTTTTCAATTTTGGAATAAGAGGTGTCCCGTTTGACAGGGATATTTAGCAGTCAACTCTTGAAATTCATTGCTCTTTCAGAAGTCTCCAAATACCCACAAATGACAGTGATCCTGGCCTTCATTCTTTTGCTGTTAAAAATAACTTTTCTTGCAGAATCTGGTCAATTTGCAGACTTCAGGAGGTAGCTTAAGTAAGCCTCTCTCCACATATAAGACTTGTTTCATATTTACCATCTTTGCTCTTAAGCTTAATTCCCTGTCCATGTGCTTGCAGTTTTCATCCATGTAGAGAAGAATTCCCTATTTCTTAGTGTTAAGAGAACTCTCTTTTAACTCAGGATATTGCTCTATTTCCTCTGGTTCTGGAAGGAGTTTCTAGTTTTGAGACCCAAAGGCAACACTGTGCTCTTTTCATAACAATCATGCACAGATTTCCATGTTCAACTTCTTCCCAGCTTACATATCTCTCTGCAAAGTACTCTGGGTCTCAGCATCCTCCATTTTGTGTCTGTTGTCTTGCTGATGGGAGCTGTTCCTCAGCCACTTGAGAGATGAATCTTCCAGTGTCCAGTTCCCTGGGGTTTTAAGGTGCTAATAGGTTATGAATCAATATGTGGTCCTTCCACCAAAGCTGAGGTTTGTCTAATCTCTTCTGCTGGCTTGTCCTTCCCTGATCCATGTTCTTTCCACAGCTTCCAGGGGTACGTTCTCCATCACACTGACTGTCAGTGAGAAGCTTGCCCCCAGCGCCAGACTGCTGGTCTATACTGTGCATCCTCATGGGGAGATAGTGGCTGACAGCTCCAGGATACACAGTGATATGTGCTTCAAAAACAAGGTGAAAACCTTTGCTTTCTTATTGAGGGATATATCAGGGTAGGCTGAAAAACAGTCAGGAAATGACCTCATCAAGAGCCCTGCACTGGGGGTGGCATTTAGGAATGGAAAGGGTGCAGGTATGTCTGGGATCATGAGAAGCTGTCCCTGGAACTGGCACATATGGTCAGACTCAGACAAAACTCTCCACACAGTGGGGAGAGAAGGGTGGCCAGGGGATTAGGCGAAGTTTTGCAAATGGATCCAGAAGGGCCATCTAGCGGTAGGAGCTTTGTCCCACAGGGAATAGAGCGAGTGTCGGTGAAAGGTGAGAGTTAGGTCTGCGTACCGATCTGATTCACCTAATTTCCATCTTGGATTTGTTAATTTCCAGGTCCAGCTCAATTTCTCTGAGAAGCAGGGTCTCCCGGGCTCTAAAGTTGGACTCCACCTGGAAGCTGCTGCCAACTCCTACTGTGCCCTGCGAGCAATTCAGAGCGTCCTTCTTCGATCTGGGCAAGAGTTATCTGCCGAGAGTGTAAGATCACATCCCCAGTCCTGTGTTCTTTTGAGCTAGGAACACCCGGTTCCCACCTGTGATGTCTCTGCTGCTGACTGTATTTTTATTTTTCCTTTGGAAACAGACATCTGTGATTAAAGGAAGGTCTAAGGCAATTGTACGCTTCAAAGGCAGAAATTGATAGCACAACACTGCTTTTGGGAAGCATGGCAGTGTAACACATATCCCAAGAATATGCCTAATGTAAATCTTTGACAGCATATTTCTTCACTGTGGAGTGATTATGTCAAAATTGCATTTTTATGGCTCAGATAGGCCTTGGGCCCAGAAAAAAAGCTGTAGATGACAGCTAGTGTCTTGTAAAACTCCAGTCTTCTCTTTGCTTAACTCAGGAGTATATCTCCATGCTTTGTGCTCAATTTCACTCCACAAAGCCATTGCAGCTCAGAACGAGGAGGGTACAGCCCAGTCCAGTCCAAATTTCTTATTCATCTCTAGGTAGGCATCTCTAGGCAAGCCCACCAAAGTCTACAGGATTGCTCAGGACCCACCATAAGCTTTGAATATATGTGATTTTGCACCTGCCTGAAACCTTCCTTGTGCTTACACTAGTCATTCTCACCTCCAGGTGTACTACCAGCTTGGTGGGGGTGATTTATATGGCTATTACTACAACGGGCTCAACCTGGAAGATGACAGGCCACTGAGGTGTACCCCATCCAAAACCATATTTTCTGATGGCTTGTACTTTGAACCTGTGAATGTCAGTCGTGATGGAGATGTCTACAGGATTTTCAAGGTATGTGGTCTGTGTGGGGGGCTAAGTGGGAGGTGTTCCAGAAGAATTCAGGCACATTAGCATTCAGCTTTCTCAGGTGGTGGTTCTTACTGCTGAGAGAAGGCAGCTGATGCCTGAGGTCGCCTAAAGTATCTGATCACCCAGTTTCTGCCTTCTTGCCCTCATCACTTACTCAGGAGGTCTGAAAGTCACTGCTACAAAATCACTGGGATGCTGCCCATGGTTCAGTAGACATTTCCTAGGCAGGACCATGGCCTTGGCTCATGGCTTCAGGCATTCTTGTGTCTGTGATGCAGGACACTTGGTTCCTGATACACTGGACTCCACTGCCCACCGGCCCTATGCCCTAAGACCTAAGGCCAACATCAGACTCATGATCACTGCTCTTTGCAGAACACCAGGTGTCACTGCTCCATAAGAAATACACAGAGGTTGGTGAGGTAGAGTTGAGACATTCAGGGCTGAAAGAATGGGATGTGATGGAATGTGATGAGGGAGGGGAGAAATGAGGAATGATAACCAGTGACATGCACTGGCAGCTAGTGAATGCCCTGAGTGACTTGATAGATTCTTTCACATTTAGGATATGGGTCTGAAAGTGTTCACCAACTCTGCGCTACGGAAACCGGTTATGTGCAATGAAGACAGATCAGATACAGAAGATTACCCTTCTCACTATTACAACGCCAATCTCAAGGCCTCAGGTAAAAGAAGGTTCACTCTGTATATCCAGTCTCAGTCTATGGGGTCTTCAAAACTGTTGTCTGCATAAAATAACAGCAAGTATGTTGGGGGATTGGGGGGAATAGGTCTATGTGTCCCAGTTGGCATCCTGTGATCTCTTTCTGGCGGTCCTTGCAGTAGAACCAATTTTCTCTCACTTAGGTGCAGGTGCAAATAGAAAAGACAGGGAATACTGTGATACTGCTTCTTTCATAAACTGATGTTGGCTTTTCAGAGGTTTTCAGATCAGAACCTTTCATCAAATCATAATTCAGTTAAATATTTAAAAGTCAAGACTTCCCACAGAATGTGGCACACAGCACATAGTCTTCAAAGCCTTTATATTTCAGTAAGAGTTACGATTATCCCTCTGTCAAGTCAGATTGCTCAGCAAAACAGCGAAAGTAGCAGTTATAAGTTGCAACAAGGGAGAGTGTTATTCAACACTGGCAAAAAGTTCTTCCTCATGAGAATTGTGGTACACTAGAAAGGATTCTCCAGGAGGTTTTGGAATTTCCATCACTGCTGGTTTTCAAAACTGAGCTGCACGAGGAGCAACCTGATCTGACTTTGAAGTTAGTCCTACTTCAAGATTGGACTAGAGAACTACAGGGGTTGCTCCCAACCTAGATTTTTTTTCAATGACTCTGTGAGTCTGTGATTCTAAGCCATTGTAAAGCATTTATAATCTTTGATGACAATACTGGCTACTCTTGCCCATTTGCAAATTAAAAGGAGCTTGTTGTAGCGGATGGGGACCACACTTTTCTAACTGAATGATGAGACCTTTCAGTATGAAACAAAGTAAAATGTCTTGTAAAATAGGTAATTTTTCCAATATTTTCCCATGGGAAAAGAGAATAGGTAAGAAATTGTTTCTTTGCATATCAGCATATCTCTTGGAATTTTCCCTATTATACAGGAAGGAAAAAATTTAAAAATGCTCAAACAGGATATTTAGTGTTCATTGGTGGTGTGAAGCTTGTCTGACAGAAGTTCAGATTCTTCTCACATGATGTCTCTAATATTATCCTTTAACCATATCCCCACCTGTAGGTGAGTCAGTGACTATTGGTGGGGCTGGTGGTGTCAGCACCGTTCGGAAATTCTTCCCCGAGACCTGGATTTGGGAACTGGTTAACACTGAGTAAGTATGTTTGTTTATCTTCACTTCTTTCTTCCTGTGTGGACTTTTGAGTTGATTCATTTAGCTAAAATGGACTCTGAGAAGGAACCATGGAACATATGTTTGCTTTGTAGACATGGATCTACTTTTCCCATCTTGATCAATGACCGTTGCAGACAAATGTAGTGTGCTCTGTTCCCTGTCTTTCTGATGGAGAGAAATAAATGGGGGCTAAGAGTGAAATAAAAGTATTTTTAAGGAGAGAGAAGGAGCTTGTTATTTTTCATCCAATTTTTAATTCAGCAGCAAAATACTCAGTTTATTTTTATTTTCTTTCAGGCTATCACAGCATCTGCAATGAGAATATTTCCATCTTAACTATGCCTCCAGATGCTGTTCTAGAACATTAATCTAAATTTATTGATTCTAATCTGTGTGTTTGGGCATTCTGATTTTTCAACAATTGGTATTTCTAAATTTAAAAAGTTGAGTATTTGAGTGCTTTTTAACATATAGTTAACCAACACCTTTATCTTTACTTCAAGCATTATAACTTTTTTTTAAAATATGGAAAGATATCTTGTAGAAAGTGAGATGAAAACAGAAGTTCTAACTCAAGCAGAGAGCCTATTCTATAATTTGTCTTGAAAAATTCCAAAGATCATTTCTCATTCTGTGTTTCTTACTCTCTTCAGTTCCAGAGGAGAGGTCGATGTCTCTTACACCATTCCTGACACCATCACAGAATGGAAAGCCAGCGCTTTCTGTGTGCAGGATGATGTCGGGTTTGGCATCTCCTCACCTGTTTCACTGACAGCATTCCAACCATTCTTTGTGGACCTCACCCTGCCATACTCTGTCACTCGAGGGGAAAAATTTAATTTAATAGCCAATGTCTTCAACTACCTCAACAAGTGTGTCCAGGTATATCAAGTTCCCTTTTACTTCCTATGTGGTTCGGTTGTTTCCCAGATATCTTTTTGCTCTTGAAGGGGGAACCTCAGCAGAAGGTATGGGTACTGTGCTGTGCAAAACACGGTAAATACTGAGTAATGCAGCAGCCTCCCTTGCTCTGCAGCCTGACTTTAAGGTCATTCTCCTTCATTTAATCTTGCTCCTTCTTTCTTTGTCTCAGATCAGTGCCATACTGGCACAGTCAAGTGACTATGAGGCAGAGATCCTTTCATCGGGGGGCAACACAGCAACGGTGTGTGCCAATGAAAGAAAAACCTATGTTTGGGCTGTTAGCCCCCAAAAACTCGGTAAGTTTGTCTTTTTATCACCTTGATATATCCCTGTCTGATCTTTCTACTCCCACCCTTTAGGGCAGCACCAATAATTCACAAGCAAGCTTTTCTGTACAACTCCATTAGTTGCTCCAAATTTAGCATTGGACCTCTGCTAAAACTCCCTTAGATGCGCTGAAAGACCAGTGAATTGTTCTGGTGTTTCACCTCTTGCAGTTTTTGGTTAGTCTACTTCCCACCCATTTTAGGAAGAACTCTTCTTCACTTGCCAGATGTATGAAATACTGTCAGGGTTTCACGTGCCTATGATCTTTCAGCTGACATTTTTGTATCTGACTAAAGGTATTTAGTAAGAATAAAATTTGCTAATAATTTTGGACTGGATTCTCCATGGGCAATAGGGACACTGCTCCTTCCCAGTTTTCTAGCTGTGTTAATCCACACTGCCTTCAAGTCCACATTGTCTTCTTTTAAAAAGCAGTTGTAATTACTTGCATGTGTAAGTGCTCCAAAAGTTGAAATACAAATAAAGGCAGAAGAGCTATGATTAAACTATTGCAACACTGCCCTAGGCCAGAGAAAACTCAGTACAAGGCTAGGAAGATGTGGAAACTGGTAGTGGATGTCCATTTTTTGGCCAGGGTCACCCCTCTTTTGTTCTTGAAATGCCCCAGGCAAGCACTCCTTTCTGCTAATGAATAGATGTGGAGTCTTCATGAAATTTGGTTTTACTGAGCTGTGTTTGGAGAAAATAGATTTCTCAGTAGTTCATCAGCCTAGAAGAGGCAGTCAAAACTGGGGTAATTGTAGACATTGAAAATAATTTCCTTTTCTTGGGCTGGTGGGTGGCTTTCCAGGTGAGGTGAAATTTGTGATTACTGCTGAGGCCAAACTGAACACCAGAGATACTGGAAACAGCACATCTTCAGAAGAGAAGACCATTTACAGGGACACCTTGTTTCAAACCCTACTTGTTGAGGTATGGTAGGAAATCTGCAGGTGCTTTCTGCCTCATGGAAACTGGAATTCCTGCAGCTATGGGCTAGAAGCAGGTAGGAGGGAGGGCAGTACGATGAGGAGGGACTGCAGTACCTCTGTATAGTAGGCTTCTCCATATCAAAATAAGCGTGAAAATCACAGTGATCACAGCATCCGCTGTCCTCCTCCCACAGTCTCCTTCTTGGGACCATGAACACATGTGTCCTGACAGCCCATGTTGCCAGGAGGGAGGAGATTCCATACCTTACTTTTAAGCACCTGTAGCCTGTGACTGGAATACTAGGGAGGAAGGTGGAAGAAAGATAAAAAAGGAAAAGGGCTTATCTTGAGCATCATAAACCAACAGCTGCATTGGATTAATTGGACAGAGTATCTCAGAGGCTGGAAATACCTATTTTTTAACTGCTTTTAAAGTAGGAAGTTGCTCTGGATGGGATGTTGCGTAAGAGAGGGAGCCATGGACCAAGAGATATCCTAGTGGAGCTAGGGTAGGACTGGGGACAAAAGGTGCATGGTCTGGATAGCCACATTCATATACTATCTTACACTGCAAAATTGTCATGGTTTCATGGTGATGTTCTGCACTTTTCTTTCTCTTCCTGACCACTTCACTGCAATCAAACAGCCTGAAGGTATTAAAAAGGAGTTGACTCAGAGCACCCTCGTCTGTGCAAAAGGTAAAGCAAGTTTGTTCATTCATTCATTCATTCATTCCTTCCTTCATTCTTTCATTCATTCATTCATTCATTTGAGGGAGTAAAGTGGAACTGCTTCACTGTCTTGTAGATCTTGTCCTACAAAACCAGAGACCTTTCCAGGGGAGGAAAGAGATTTTCAGGGTCAGGGTGCTAGGCTAAAATTCAGGATTTTCAGATACCTTTGGCTCATTGGGCAAGTCTCTGAAGCATTTTCTTTAGCCAGACTGAATACCGTAGCAGTCACTGTAGTTATGTTTATGAAGTAAAGTCTTCTGTAAAAAAATCCCATAATTTTAACAATTCTTTTTTTCACATTTTCTCATCAGGCAAAAAGATTTCTGAGCAAGTGTCTCTCAGCTTGCCAAGAAACCTAGTGCAGGGATCAGCCAGAGCTTATTTTTCTGTTGTTGGTAAGTTTAATACTTAGACTAAATGCAAAATTATGTTTCTCATGTGCTGCACCTAGTGCCATCACATATACAAACACAAACCTTATGTTAAGTTGAAGAAGTAATTACTCTTGATTTTAGAAGGTAAGTTTTCTACTTTGCAAAATGGCAGTGAGACGCGAAAGTTGCTGAAAATTCTCTCATATCAAGAGAGGACAAAATAGTTCAATAATTTCCATTTATATTGCATTTCAGATTATACTGCATTAGCATATCCAGCTCTGTATAGCAAAACAGCTAATTCAGCTGAAAAGTTACATAAGGCAGACTTCTTTGAAAAAAAATTATCTTAATTTCTTGGAAAGAAATCTTCAGAACTTTGCTGACTGCATAATTTCAAATTTATCATTTTGCATAATGAAAAACATTTGTAAGTTGGTAAGTTCCCATAGAATAAAAGTTTCAGGTCGCAACCAGCTCTGCTAATCTGAAAGTCATTATTAAGACTTGAGAGTTCTCTTCAGTGAAAATTTTTTGAGGTTCTGAACTCATTGTTTTCTAAACACAGTTGGTTTGCATGCCAGTGTCTGTGTGAGATGTGCTGGTGCTGTGCAATTGCAGCCTCTGTGGCCCATCAGCATCATACCCCACACAACGTTTTCACACGTACATGCAAAAACAGGAAGTGGGCTGTAAAGGGCAGGGAAATCTAACCCTTCCAAGGATTCATAGCAGAAGCCATGCCAACCAGTATTGGTGCTCATTTTATTCTCTCACATTCTCAGTTTCTCCCAGATGTCCTTCATCCAGAAAAGAAATTAAAAATGGGGGCATTTCAGCACTTTTCTTCTAAAATGGTTACTATGATTACTCTGTATTAGTCACTGCCCTTGGGTTCATAATAAGATAGTATAGAGCAATGTATAATGCTATGTAATAAAAACATGTCTGAACTGAGCTGACTTCTTACATTTTTCACTCTTCAGGAGACATTTTGGGTACAGCCCTGCGGAACTTAGATAACCTCCTCCATATGCCTTATGGCTGCGGAGAACAGAACATGGCCTTGTTCACACCCAACATCTATGCCCTGGATTATCTGAATAAGACTGGACAGCTGACTGAAGAGATTAGAGTCAGGGGTACTGGATATTTATCCACAGGTGAGAGGTTTTCAGATTCTTCCATCTTCTTCCTCAGGGAAATGGTCACAGGACCAAGCCTGACAGAGTTTAAGAAGTGTTTGGACAATGCTGTCAGGCACATGGTGTGATTTTTGGGATTCTGTGCATGGTTAAGAGGTGGACTCGATAACTTCTGTGAGTTCCTTCCAGCTTAGAATAAAACGTGATTCTGTGATCTAATACCGTGATTGTGTGCCTTGAACACTTCAGCTGTACAATGGTGAGCACGCCTCTCTAAATTCCAGCACCACAATTATTCCATAGGAGCAGGCAATGGGAGCACCCCAAAGCAGCATGTCATTCTTCCAGGAGTAAAAGCAGCTGGAATTCATAGTGGTTGGCATTATTCGCCAGACATACATTACTTGATCCTAATCCAAAAGTGTTACTGCTTCAGTTGATCAAACAGCAGAACTTATCCTTTTCTGTGATTCGAAAATGTGTCTTCCTTATTGTGTTTTCAGGTTACCAGAAACAGCTATCGTACAAACACCGGGATGGATCCTACAGCTCCTTTGGCTTACGAGATAGAGAAGGGAGTGTATGGTAAGTGACGACACTTTCTATTTCCCTAGCACAGGATCTTTAGGCTTTGAAAAATGATCCAAGTATTCAGTGATTCTCATTTTTAATAGACTAAGTGAATATAGTTCAATTAATTTGAATCTCCTAGCACAGGAGAGATTAATAACTGGAAAGAGGGCGACAAAAGGATGGTATGATGGTTGGGAGCTGGAGTATATAATGTTCAACAGGAAGCTGAAGGGTCTGGGTTTGTTTAGCCTGTAGAAGAGGAAGCTAACGGGAGACGTGGGTAAACCTTTCTGCTGCCTAGATGGGGACTGTGGAAAAACAGAGTCAGACTCTTGTCGGAGCCGCACAGAGTAAGGACAAGAGTTTATCCTTACTCAAGTTGCTACAGAGACAACTCCAAGTGAGTAGAAGGAATAAAAGTCTTCCCCAGGACAAGGCTGTAGCACTGAGACAAATGCCCAGACAGGATGTGGATATCTCTATCCCTAGAGATTTTCACATGACTGGACAAAATACTAAGCAGCCTGACACAGCTCTGAAGTTGGCCTTAGTTTAAGCAGGTGGTTGACCAGGATACTTCCAAAGGTCCCTTCCAACCTGGTTTGTTTCATAATTCAATTAACTAAGACTAGAAATTGCTAACATCAATCATCAAGCTGTGCCAATACTTTACCACTGCTCTAAAAGAATGGTTTCAGCACAGTAATGGATAAATATCAGGTCAATTTTTAGTACAGGATTTTACATATGTTATTTATTTAAAACTTAGAAAACACTTTCTTCTTTAACCTTTCTTCTTTAACCTCAAACATTACGAAGTTCATTTTACGTCATTTTCTATGCACATCCTACACACTGGTAAATCTCCTGGGTCTTGTTCACACCATACCTGCTTTCTGTTTCTGGGTCACCTGCAGGCTCACTGCCTTTGTGTACAAGTCACTGGAGCAAGCCAAGCGCTACATCTACATTGATGACAATGTCCAGTCTCAAACGTTGATCTGGCTGGCGAGCAAGCAGAAGTCAGATGGCTGCTTTGAAAATGCTGGGTCACATTTCAACAATGCTTTGAAGGTAACTGAGTAAGCCACAGTTAAGTAAGTATATATAAGTATAGCCACAAACTTCCAGTCCTGCCATCTGGATTGATTTGGATAATTTCTGCCAGACATAAGCTTACTCTTCACCACACCCTTACTCTTTCTAATACAGTTATCTCATGTCTCTCCTAGACCAGCAGGGCATGATTCTTATGTGTGCTCTTGATGATGAGGTAAAAACAAGTAGAACTTCCTGGGTTATAAGTCTCAGGTTTTATTTTCCATCACTGCATTGTGTCCTCAGTCACAGGCTGTGGTGTGCTTTATTACACACATACAAAAGTCATGAAGATACAGTCAATTATTTTGGCTTTATCCTGAGTGAGCTTGATCTTTCTTGTTCCTGTGCACCCAGGGAGACAGAAATTACTGCTGATCTCAAATCTAACTGATATATGAACTATGAATTAATTCATATGTTATTTCTTTCTAGGACATTCATCCTAACCAGTTCTTTGCTTGTTTTTCATCAGGGTGGAGAAGAAGCTGAATACTCCCTCACAGCCTATGTTGTGGCATCATTGCTGGAGGCTGGACACTCTGCTGCAGTAGGTATTTGGTGCTCTGTTAGCCCAGTCAGCCATTTGTCAAACTGCACAAGTACAGTGCTCACATCAGTGTTCTTTTACAATGAGGAACTCGAATACTGATTGTAGGACAGTAACTGATAGTAGACAGCAGTTTTCAGAACCTTGCAGTCCCCTGCGAGTATTTAATGAGTGTTACAGACCAGTTACACATCCAGTGCCTATTAATTCACTTAAAAAAACCCTGAGAAATCCAGCTGTTTTAGACAATGGTAGTCTAAGTAGGTGCAAAATCCAGAGTCCACTTTGGAATTTTCTCTGAATTTGCCCAGTCCAAAGTTCAAGCTATCCAAATCTTCAGTCTACAAACTCACTTTGTGCTTTTCGTTCCAAGCTGTGTTTCCATTTCCCTATGGAAATCTTAATAATGGAAGGAAACGATGATCTGCTGGTTGTAGTACTAGGCACTGGGAAATGAGAGCCAAGTTCTGTTCTCTGTAATATATTTCCTGCATATCCCTGTGACCTTGTTTTTATGCTGACTTTGTTCTTTGTGTAATGGGGAGGAGGAGAATTATTCCAAATCTGACAAACATGTTCTGGATGTGCTGATTTTTTGAACATCACTCAGACATGGGGTATGGGCCATCATTAAGGTACATGAGACCAACAGGACGAAAACATTTTGCATAATCAAATTGTTCTTCAGCAACATGAATTTAACTTCCAATACCTTCATAAGAAGCTCCAAAACCTGGTGCCACATGTTTAAGTGAAGCTGCAGAGACAAGACATGGTTGGTAGTGTGCTGGTGATGTCTGAGATGAAGAAGAGTTCACAGAGATAGCTGGTGAGGCTAAAAGGTCTGAGGAGTTACCTTGATAGTTATAGCTAGCAAATATGCAATATCCATTTGAGAGAACCTGTTTATTCATGAGGTCTCAACACACTTTACATAGTTCTGCAAAAATGGTCCACATTTTATTGCTAAAGCAACTGAGGGACAAAGGATTCACTTGCATAAGGTCATCACGCGAGTGAGGAAAAGAAACAGTGCTCTGTTATTCCGGCCATGCTGCCTCTAAATAAATGCAGAAAGGAGGCAGCATGACTGGAAGGGCATTTTTTTACAGGATACACTCTATAGGCCTTTAAACATGCCATGGATCATGTATATTTCTAGCATGAAGAGTCAGAGATTGCAGCTTAAGCAATGATGGAAGTATTTAAAGAGAAGTGGAGACACAAATCCAGGTACCTGACATCTTACTGTGTTTTGCATTGCCAGCATCCTGTCATTCGGAGTGGCATGAGCTGTTTGGAGACTGCATTTAACAACGGGGTCCACAACCTGTATAACCAGGCCCTCCTTGCCTATGTTTATGGCTTAGCTGGCAGAGAGGAAAGACGCCAGCTCTTCCTTGAGAAGCTGGATGAGGTGGCTGTCAGGGCTGGTAAGTGCAGCATGGCCACAGTGCAGGCAGTGCAGCTGATGGAATGGCCTGCTGTATCATGGAAGCTGTTCTGATGTACGGTTTTGTCATGCATGCTCTCCCTTCCCATTTCATGCCTGCTATGCTGCTGAATTTATCTCTAGGAGTTTTTCTGTGTGTCTCTACTGGCTTCATGAAAGTTTGAGCTGTGGCCTGATTTGTGAAATTATGAAATAATTTAGGTGGAGAGAGAGTCCCCTGCATGTCTCAATCCAAGATATTGGAAGATTATACCTAATTTTCCAATTAGATTTCTCATCTACATGCTGAACAAATCCAGTTTCCTTGGCTATGTCATGTGCTCCTGTTTGCAACTGCCTTAGCATCCTTCTACTACACTGCCTTCACTTCAGTCCCTCTTTGACTTACACAGCCTGTTTTATCAATTCCCTTTCCATCCCTTCCTGTTTTCTTTTCCATGCTGGAAGTAAAATTTACCCAGCTCAGGACACAAATAAATGAAAACACTTATGTTTTCCATACTTTTTACACCCTACTTTTCTGTTTTCAGGTGGTTCTGTTCACTGGCAGAGGGAAAACAAGCCACCAGCAGAACATTTCTCTGACTTCTATTCCCGTGCCCCTTCTGCTGAGATTGAAATGACCAGCTATGTGCTCCTGGCTCTGCTCAACAGAACCAAACTCACTCCAGAAGACTTATCTTATATTTCCCGCATTGTGTACTGGCTTATCAAACAACAGAACCCCTATGGTGGCTTTTCCTCCAGCCAGGTAACAACTGGATGTGGGAAAAAGAAAGCTTCTGGGAGCAGTCCAGTCTGCAAGCTGGATTTTGACAAATGACAAATCTTTCTGACTGCATGTGGATTTGAATAATACTGGATAATTGGTGCTTGCATAGATTGCCTTGTCAGGGCACACGATGCTCTTCATAGCTTTATACATAATTTGGTTTTACGCAATGAGAATTTACCTGAATTCCAAGTTAGCCACGGACAGCAGTCAGTGCTGACACATTATTCCGGGTCTTCTGGGATAATTAAAATCTGTTGCTCCAGAATCACAGAATCCAGAATGGGTCAGGCTGGAAGAGACCACAGTCGGTCATCTGGGCCAACCTCCCTGCTCAAGCAGGGTCATCCCAGAGCACATGGCAGAGGATTGTGTCTAGACAGTTCTTGAACATCTCCAGTGAGGGAGACGCCACAACCTCTCTGGGCAACCTGTTCCAGTGTGTGGTCACCTGTACAGCAAAGAAGTTCTTCCTTATGCTCAGGTGGAACTTCTGTGCATCAGTTTCTGCCCATTGCCTCATGTCCTAATGCTCAGCACCACCAAAAAGAGCCGGGATCCACCCTCTGGACACCCTCTCTTCAGATATTTGTGAGATCCCCTCTCAGTTGTCTCTTCTCAAGGCTGAACAGGCCCAGTTCTGTCAGCCTTTCCTTGTAATAGAGGATCCAGTCCCTTAAACATTCTTGTCATGATGCTCCTCTAGACCAGCTTCAGGAGCTCCATGTCTCTCCTGGAGACAGACTGGGGACAGCACACCAGATACACCTCCCTAGGGCTGAGTAGAAAGGCAGGATCAACTCCCTCAACCTGCTGTCAAAGCCCTTCCTAATGCACCAGAAATGGCCTTACTGGTCACCAGACCACACTGGTGGCTCAGGGCCAGCTTTTTGTCCACCAGGACGAGTTCTACAAGAACTTGTGTCTTGTCTCCTTGGCTCTTTGCAAAGCCCCCCTGCATTTATGAGTACTGACAAAGCATCAGGGAAATAGGAGCTGTGCTAATCTCACGGACCATCTTACACCTGGGTATCTAATTGGGATCATGTTGTTCTTTTCAGGACACTGTGGTTGCTCTCCAAGCTTTGGCTCAGTATGGATATCTCACCTTCTCCAAAGAAAGTCTTAATACGGTCGAAGTCCACTTCATGGAGTCCCCCAGTAAGATTTTCCATGTGAATGACAAGAACCGCTTCTTACTGCAGCAGGCTTCCCTACCTACCATTCCAGGGAGTTACAGTGCGGAGGTGAATGGCACCGGCTGTGTCTATCTGCAGGTAAGCAAGCTGGGAACTCGGCATCACCCTCTGAGAACTAAACAGGGGGCTCTCCGTGCTTTATTCCTCTGTACATGTCATGCCAGAGACATAAAACCCTTTAAGCCTGCGACCAACTCACACTTTCTGTCTCTTTTAGACCACCCTGAGATACAACATCCATTTGCCAAAAAAAGTTGCGGGATTTTCTCTGTCCGTAAGGACGGCAAATGTGTCTTGCACAGGCAACTATCCACCAAAGTTTGACCTTGTCCTCTCTGCCAGGTAACTTCCTTTCACTGACCTACCCCCTTGCATTTCACGGTTTGGTAAAGCATCTGAGAAAGTATCTAAGTATATGCAGTTAACTGCTGCTCTGCAGCTGCAGGAAGAAAAACAGGATTATTGAGAGCTAAAGATGTCATTCACTGGTCTCCTTTCCATTTGCAGACCAGACTAACAGAACTTTTCTTATTTTAGTTACACAGGAAACCGCAGCATCTCCAACATGGCTATTATTGATGTGAAAATGCTCTCGGGTTTTGTTCCTGAAGAATCTTCCCTGAAAAAGGTAAAAAATGGGACCAACGTGAATTGGTCCCATAAAGCCTAAAAACATAGGAAGTTGATAAAAATAGTCTCTGATTAGCAAATTTGAGCCCATGGGAATATTGAAAAGTCCCTGGGCATAGCCTTCTCTCACATACTCTGTGTTTCAAATTTGTAGCTGTTTATGTGTTGAAGACAAATCTGTTAGGAGCTGCCAAATCCAATAGCCCAGGAGAGCTAAGGATTCGTACCCCCAGGTCCAACCAACAGCAAGGTTCATTGTGCATTCTCAATAAGCAGACATGCACACTACACGTATATATATCCATATATACATAATAAACATGCTGGGCACATAGATCAGTAGACAGGAAAGACAGCACTTCCACAAACACAGATAGCACAAGTAGCCTCATCCTGTTCCCTTTTCTGCCTGATCAGATTAAAATCTCATTTGCGGAAAAGTTAAATAAATAAATACATAAATATACACATGCACATATATACATGCAAATACACAATGTGGTTCCTTATGGTAGCCGGCCTCAGGCACTCAGTCTGCCCAGTAGCTGCCCCTGGACCCTTGTTCTGTTGAGTTGCTGGCACCTGGACATGTGCCTGCTCAAGGCCTGAGCCCCACTTCAGTGCCTGGACCTGAGTTCCCCATCACCCACATGTATGCATGGTGGGACCTCTCTAAGCCATCTTAGAAGCCAATGCAGCAGATGGGCTGGGATCCCCTGGTCTCACAGTGATGTCACACAGACACATACAGAGACATAGGCAAATGAGTGTCCGCTAGCTGCTCCAGACCAACAGCCTGACCACTGTCCACTTCCAAGACCATATGGTTACTCCAGAAATAGGCTCAGACACCCTGGTCTCTTTGGTAGCTGTCTTGGATCCTCTGGTGTCTTCAGGTCAGGAGGGGTCAGGTTTATGCCTGACTCAGTAGCTGGCTGCTAGTCCAGTTTATCACTAGTGACCACACTACCCCACACAAGAACCCCGAAGTCTGGTGATGTCCCAGGATGCTGGCATTCCATGCACACGGTCTCTGTGATCTCTGATCCTCTCTTCAGTGACTGCCACTCCCTACACACATATTCACACAGAATAGAGAGCCTTTCACCTTGGAAAATTGTCAGGAACAGAGATTAATAAGAAGGCAGGAGAGGCTGTGGTGGCCAGATGCAGGGCAGACAAGTGTGCTGACCACCAACCTGTTAATGTGAAACTGGCCTCTTTCATCTCATTTTCCACCCTCTTTCCTTCCAATTGGATTTTATCCCTCTCTTTGTTACTTCTGGTTCTTCCCCTAAACACCCTGTAATAACTCTTTCTTGAGTCCCAGAATCCCATACTCAACCCCGTGGTCTGTACGCAGCATTCCTCTTCAGTCTGCAAGGTGATCCAGGGATATTCTGCTGTTGACCCACCTGGTGGGTCTCACTCCCTGACAGTGGGCTGGTCACTGTGCTGTGGCAGCCCCAAGGGGAACCAGGTCAGAAGTGCTACAGTGGCTCTGCTCAGGTTACTGAGGTTTTTCAGTGCTTGCGTGTATGAGTCTGTAGTCACACAACCTAACAGAATCTATGTGAGAAATACTTCTGCCATAGTTAAACTGCTTTAATTGGCATTTTGCATTATTATCCCTTTGACAAGGGTTATTTCTTCCTCTACAGTACAGTTTAACAAACAAA